>JAGDQP010016348.1:0-13959 GCA_022664845.1 Lepisma saccharinum
AAAATTATCACTGAAGCTTGATCTTTTTGCTAGTTGCGAATTTGCAACTTTAATCTACTTCAATTTTCAAACATAGTTGTAACAAATGCACTTTTAAGTCATTTGGCACCTACTGCTAATTTATTTGTTAAAAATAATCTTCCTATTTTGTGTTCAAAAGTGTTTTTCCAGAATTACAAGTAAAATCTTTCTTAAAAGGAACTGCGATTTCATCCTTCAAGTATCAATTAACATACAAACGTTTGACTTTTTGTGTAAAATGAAAGCTATTAACAACTATACAGTAGAGTGTGAATCAATGTGTTTATATTAATTAAAACTTCTATGCGAACATTTCAAATTAACCACTTCGTTGACAACTTACATATTTCTCTGTAAGAGTATGATCTTAAAGCTTTAACTTTCTGGATTTCAATAAAATAGACATGAATTTATAATCAGTTAAAAGTATTCAACATTTCGTCTCTCCTGTTCAATTTCAGCGATATATGAGATTTAAACTAAACATCTCAGTAGAGATATATGCCCATCTCCTTCACAAGGCCATTATTGAACTGACCGAGCGAGCGATGGCGGGTGGACCTCTTACACGTTTACTCGGTAGTTTTTTAAACTCCTCCGAGGCGTCTGGACCGATGATCTCTTATTTTCTTACAGTGGTAGTATTGTGGCGGAGAAGATTTATAGAGTAAGAGGTTAGTGAAAACGGTATATAAAGAAAAAAAAAGGACTTTTATGAATTACGTAAGAACGACTGACCTATTACAGTCAAACTCGGTATTCTGATAGAGTGGACAACACTCGATCTTTCGACCATACGAAAAAAAAACCCGCGTTATTACCGTTTCCATAGAAACGAGACTCAATTACTAAAACATATTTTCGAGCCTCATGTGACAACGTTTAGACAATTTTTCTTCACATTTGGTATGTATATATAGAGTTGAACTCTTAAGACTTGAACCACATCAGAATGTTACACAATTTACGGTTTCCATGCTAACGAGATTACATTATTAAAAAGGCCTACTTATTCGATCATTATGTAGGAATTAATAAGTCGATTTCAGCTGAATTTCATATAACGATTTGGGGAAGTCTCATTAACTCTTCAGCCATATTGCAATGTTAACACATTTACCTTTTATTATAACAATACGGCCTTGTATCTATCTTGAAGAAAAAACTCACATCTCTGACAAGGCTGGTTATACTTTAATAACCACAAGAACAAAGTAAAGCGTAACAGTTGTAATGATTACTCCGAGTACCCCATTTGATTCTATTCTTCCGGCTAAGCGTGGGATTTGGATTTGTCCACCTGAAAAGCAATATCAGATTAGCACATGGAGAAACCCTTCCCTAATCTATATAACATATCAGCGGGTATCAGCCGACCAACAGCGACGATTCTGTGCTGACCCATTACTATCAGTACCTAAACCCTGGCAAAAGGAACATATGAAATAAAACAGGTTCTCTTTAGCACCTATTTACTTACAGCCACCAACTGTTCACCAAGAGCCAAAGGTAACTGTTTGGGTCGGAGTCCAAGATTGAAGGTCTTTACAGCAAGATACAAGCTTTTTTATGCATAGCTACTTGGCAGTGATACGGCTTTTGGCGTAAGAAAAATAGTCCATATTTGCATATTTAATGTCTACAGATAAATCTAAAAATAGCGATTTGTATTTGAAGTTATTAAATAAATTATATAATTAATTGGCATTTTAATCTTTTGTAGTTATAGCCTCTTCACTTGTAAATAGTTCTGCGCTGAAATATTTTTAGTGTTCTTGCGCCATGTCAAATTAACTTCAGTAACACACATATACATTTTATTAAATCACATTACCGAAAATATATATATTTAATTCCAAGTTCTTGAATATTAATTTCAAATATATCTAAAAGTCTTTAATATGGCGAGAGCTTCAACATTTAATTTATCGTATCGGTAATTTGATTTATATTACATGAATTTCAAAACTCCAAAAGGTGAATTTATAAATCAGATCAGGTGGTGGTGACATAAGTGCCAAATTACATACAAAGTGCGGCACTCGCACAACACGAGAGCCGTCACAAGATTCGAAAATATTTATATCCTCCTACTTCATACTGTACTACACAACTCGGTCTCACTACTCAACTCAAGGAATTGTGTAGCACAGTTTGAAGAAAGAGGCGGCATACTTCCGAAACTGTTACTTTTTGAGGTTATTAAAGTATAATCTGCCCTGTCAGAAAGGTGTGTTTTCTTCAGCTACTGGTGCTTCTATGGTACCGTTACTGAAACAGGTAAATTCTTCTCTGCCACACGTGTTAATCAAAACTTTCTCAGATGCTTGAGGGTAAATCTATTAACACTTAAAACAAGTTACCGGAATAATGTAGAACTAATAACTCTTATGGTAACGAGACATTTCTTAGGCCTTATGTTCGAGCATCATATTAGAATGGTTAAACAAATTACCTTCTAACTTTGTATGATTATGTACGAATTGAAAACATTAAGGTTTCAATTAGAATATAATGTAAAAACCATTTACCACTTCTATTGTAACGAGGCTCAATTTCTATCACATATTTGCACATCAATTGAGAACCACTGAATCCAGTTCAATGAAACATGTTGAAGTACTATTTACAGGTAGCAATATTTCTCTACAACTTCTGCATGATGAAGTCTTAAATTATGCCTTCATTTTTTACTTCTTTAGCAAAGTACTGAGTGAACTACTTTCAAAATATTTTGTTAAATAATAAGTACTTGCTCAGACCAAAAATGAATGCGGTTTAGTATATTGTTATATGTAGACTCTTCGATCTGTTGCCGCACTGTGAACAATAGTATCCAGCTATTTTCTGAACCTTGATCCAAACTGCACTACACCAAATAATAATAATAGTTCTGCCCAGAGGCAGACCTGACACAAAGCTTCCTGGGCAAGGTGAATCAACGGTGGTTTGTCATTATCTTCCATAGGATGAAAATTACATCCTGCAGGCGGGACCTACAATTTAACGTGGGCTTCAATCCACTTGTGGCCCCCACCGGGTATTGAACATGAGATACCTTCATTATAAGGCAGGAAACATTAGTACTCACACACAAGAGACACAGCCCTCATAATTGTTTAAAATCGATTTGGTAAAGTCATTTTTTGTTTCTTGGAAGAAAGTTTGATACAATTATGTATCCTATGTTAATTGTTAGTGTTTTTACCAATATACGATATCTAAGCTTGGATTTTTGTTCATCTTGATAAGCAAGAGATATTCAATTCAACCAGGATCAGTTTTGAACATAAAAAAAGAATATATTTATGTTAAAATGTTCTAGTTATTAAATCGAATTGTTTAAATTTTCAGTAATAGGTCTGTTGTATACTTTCCTACCGTTTCTGAGATACCTATGATCTTTCGGTTTTGGCAGAATCTATTGAACACACATTATAATTGAAAATACTTTTACAATCGACCGCTAAACTTCTGGTCAGCGCTAAGTTGAGGCCAACTGTCATTTTGCGTACTCTCATTGGCCAAAATCAGACTTGGCCTCAACTTAGTGCTGACTAGAAGTTTAGCGGTCGATTGCAGAACTGGCTTAGAATAGCCAAAAGTCCAGCCCTGGTATCCCCTGAGACCCATGGTAAAAAGTGGCTCTGCGGGCCATTGGCATTTCAGGCAGAACTGACCCTTAGACGTTCTATTGGTATATTTGCACTCATATGTGTTTGTTATGTGTGTTCAAAGATTTTTAATCTACTTAGTGTACAAAGGCGGATCAATAAATAACATCTATTTCCAAATATAATATTTAATTCAAAGTGTTTTCCCTGGGTCATGGTTATTCGATGTATATTACCAATTCAATTTACTCACCGTTCTATCCAGGTTTGAAATGTACCCTAACAAATGATAGTATCCTGGGCATAAATGTTTTCAATCCGGTTTTAAGTTCGGAAGCTGTACTGAAGTACCTATCACGAAGAAGTATTTTCTGATGTCCAAACAGAAAAACAAATCAGAGGAGACAACGTCGAGACTGTCAGCTCTGTTAATCACGATTATGCGAACGAGTCCAACAATTTTCATCTTTGTGGAATGGGCAGTGTGACATATAGAATTATTCTGGTGTATTCTGAATTTGGTGCAGTGCCCTTAGTTTCTAATTGCTTCCAGTTGTTTCTTCTAATGCATTATAATACCTTCCCTTGTTTACTGTTCCACCTATCTATACGACCAAAGAACCACATTCAAATTCATTCCCAAAACATTCATTCCGATTTTGGCAAATGACCTGGAAAGATTTTTTGACACAATTTCAATTACTATCATTTAGTATGGGTATTCTAGAAATACATGCAAGCTTCATAATCTGCAACCACATCATCTATAAAATCCTATGTGCTATTCACGTATGCCTCCATTATGAGGAGGAACTCGATCAAAGTACTGGTTTAAAAGGAATCCTTATCGAATGACCATTACTACAAGGAATTGAAAATAAATATTACTGCTTGTACTAAAATATTACACTTCATATTGCAGGTTTTATTTCAAACTATTTGAAATCAAAACGTCTCTTAAGCAGAAAGCATTACCAGTTTATGCTCCTTTCTCATTACGTGTTATATACGTCATCTCCGGAAGCCAAGGGATATAAGTGACATTGACGTATAGAAGATACTTTGAGATAATATTTTGTATATAACCCGAAATATAGGAGACATAAAACTGTCATATTTTGTACAAGTACATATTAAGGTCCAAAGTTTCTTTATACAAAATATTACAGCTTTTTGTCACATATATTTCTGGTTATATACAGGGTGTTTTAGGATTAAAGGTAAATGATTGAGGAGGTGATTGTACATGACCAGTACATTAAAAAAATCATGTTTTCAAGCTTCATTGCTTCATTGTTGAGTGTACGGAGCACCATGCCATTCGACGCGCAATGTAACCCGCTTCCTTAACACACAATACCCAGGCCGGTGGATAGAACACTTTGGGCCAGTTCAATGGCCACCTCGATCGCCCGACTTTTCACCCATGGATTACGGGATTTGGGTTGATTAAAGACAAGGGTCAGCTGAATACACTAGAGGACCTTCGAGTTCGCATTGTGGCCGCAGCAGACGAACTTTGTCACAACATTGAAGCACTGCGCCAATGTACACAATCATTGTTGGTGCGGGCCCGCAAGTGTATTAAGGTTAATGGTGACATTTTCGAACACCTGATCTGACACTTGTACATTGCAGAGGTGACCTTAGTGTCCTGTAACATGTTATCTCACTTTCGCAATGATTTTGCGTAGTCCTAGTGGGTCAAACGTGTTACCATGGCACAACGTTTCTGTAAGTATATCTCTGCAGTGAAGCCTGAAAACATATATGTTTATATGAACTTTTTTATGTATAATCACCTCCTCAATTATTTACCTTTAATCCTGAAACACCCTGTATAAAAGATTACCTCGAACTCTTTTTTTTTTTTTTTTAATCTTGAATGTCACGTGTATCCTTTGGCTTCTCAACTCCTTATATATGGATTTGAGAATCATAATGGTTTAGGTAAAGTCTGTCTGTAAACGTCGTTTTATTGAAGAAAATTTAAATTTCTTTGATATTAAATACGTATATCTCTACACGTTGTTTTCGCATAAGATAAAATTAAAATTTAACTAATTAGATTCGTCGTTTTGCTTCAAAATTAACTATTTTGATAAGTTTATTTTTCCTTTGGAGGAAAAATGTCTTATATTTATAAACACAATGACTGACTAATGTCCATATGTTTTCGGTTATCATTCAATATTTACGAATTTCATTTCATTAAAAGTGATTGTTTACTAAACATATTCTACAGAAACACATAAAACTTAGTTTGTAAATGTGTCTATATAAGCTTAAACTTGTTTTTAAATAAAATATTTGTTTTTGTGTCACTGTCTGTCAAGCAATGTTTACCAAGTTAATACATATCTTTATTGACTCTAGTTATGGACAAAACATACAGAAGTTAATATTGATAAATGTACATAAATATAATCTTGTGTACTTTTATGCCAATTTAACGTTTAAAGATTTGTTATAACTCATTCATGTAATAAATGATCTGTAATTATTATATTTTAAATCAATATTTACACGTATTGTACTTTCAATGCAATAGAGTGGATTTGGGGAAGATGCCACACATTTTAAGCTAGGAGTCATTGTGGAGTAATTGTGTACTTAACATTGATGTTTTAGTGACTGAAGTGTGTGAAGCTATTCATACAGCCAACGAATAGATGGGATTTACAGGGTGTCTACCATCCTGGAAACCCTGGAATACTCCAGGAATTTTATAAATTTGGAAAACTCAGGGAAATCTATATTTTATGAGGAAAACTCTGAAAAATTTATAAGGTGGACCCATCCACAGTTGGTAAAAGCACTGCCCGATCAAGGCAGAGATTGTGGGTTCGATTTCCACCGCTGACCGGATATTTTCAATGTGTTTGCATTCTCTATTTTAAAGAAATTATATTTTACTTGTGAAATACAAATAATGTACAAGAAACTTGGAGTGGGTAGTTGTCGGATTAAAACAAAATATCATTGCGTATTATTTACATGTTCGACTATACTAAGGACTCAGGGATTTGAAAAAAAAAAATATAATGGAAAACCAGGCAAACTCAGGGAATTTCAAGTCATAAAAATTAGTAGACAGCATGGATTTTACCTGAGATCAAAATGTACATCAGTATAAATACCCACTCATTTACGAGAGGATGTCTGATTCTTTATAATTAAGAAATATTACTATAATAATGAAAGCAAAAAGATAAATTTAATGGGGACATTATCTATAATACGACTAAAATACAGGAACAAGTATGAAAGAATTTCGACCACTTACGGAAACACTTGTCACAATGCCATCATCAGGGTTTGGATTTTTTGCCCTAAAATTGCCAAAATATGCAGAAAAAATTTATATTTATGACCTAGAAATTTCAGAATTATGAACTATAATTTGAAAAACATGCCTTAACAAACTTAAGGATTCCATGAGTTGTAATTTACTTTGAAATGTACCTGGTTATCAAAGAACAGTAGACAAACATTTGTCGTGACCATTTGAGGGGCAAGTCGATTTCGTATATTCCACAACATAAGGGAGGAAGGAAATTTTACAGGTTTCGCAGAAAAAATTGGAAGAACATGCTTATAATAAATTCAGAGGAAAAAGGAAATCAACTTTGGATATATTATGTGTATGAAAAGCTTTAAAAAGTAAAAATGTTTAATATGAGCGAGAAATCATTAGAATATGCTGTATCAATATGAAATCACCAAACAAACACAAATGTGCTCTAATGAAGTACTTTTATTTAATTAGTTCTTTCATGAAATAAATCTCTCTATTCTTCAGCAAGTTATCAATTCCTGGTTGGGTAATTCCTGAGTTCGATTGCCTTGGCGGCCATTTTGACTGAGGTTTATCCGGAGTTATCTTTAGTCACACAAGCTTAATAAACTGCTTAGATGGTGTCTTCGAAACTATAAGCGCTGCCCAACTTCACACATCCTCACCCCAACTCTATTACGGCCCAAGCCATTACTGCCTAAAGGCCATAAATGACACACAAATTGTATTCAACAAATACGTAAACAACCAATTACAAATATGCTTATATGACTATTCTATTCAAAAAGACATGTTCAGATTTTATTTGATGCAGTGCAGTTAGGTAATGAGCATCAAACCTAGCCTTCGGGATTAGACGCCACTTCACCTTTTTCCCGCCACACTTGTGATTTCTTTGTGGTACAATCTAAGCAAGTATTTAGCAGTGAAAACTACCTTATTTATATACATTTTTTAGTCCGTCGTGTAGTTTAGTCTGATCCTAATTTTTTTACTGACAAGATCAAAATATTTTGAGACTGAAACAAGTATTCTCGTTTAAAAGGACTTGGTACGTCTCCACGTGACAGATTACCCGACATTCACTACAGCCCCTCAGAGAGCATACTGACTAGTTCCTTCACACCATAGAAGATTTCCATCTAGTTATGGAATAACACCACTGTAGGCATTTTCCATCGGTAGACATCTTCCCTCAAATGACTCTATATTAGCAACTAAACAACCACGAATAAGATTATTTCATAAACCTAATGTTGATCAAATGACAACGTGCTGATATGCATATTAAGAAACTGGCAGGAATTCTTTAAAGGTGAAAAATAACCAAAAATAAAATAGATCTGTCAGTTTTATAGTCACGATGGTTTAATAAATCAAAGTCGTTGATTCCAAAGAGCATCTGCTAAAATGTAAATCACATTTACATAGACGTTTTCTTATGCATTGTGGTCAGATTCATTCCGTTTTAAAGTCACGTCATACGGTTTCTCTAGTACCGATAAAAGTCACTATCACGTCTTTACGGCCACTGTCACTGTCACTTATATATATTCACTGTTTATGTTCAAAGATGGTTTCAGTTTTTGAATGATAAAAGACTACCAGAAATATTCATACAAGACTCTAAGAAGACATAAGAGCTGTAAAATTGATGACGAAAATCCGGTAACATGTCCACCAAAACACCTTGCAATCACGAATAATTCATCAAGGGGATAGAAAAATAGAAAAAAAAAAAAAAATGTTTGGGAGCCCTCTTTCACCTAAAAAATGAAAGAATCATATTTGGAATATATATATAGAAGAAGGAAAATAGAAGAATATAATATATGGATGCCTGATAAACTATGGATCAGGTAGTAAGATTTTCGCCATTTTGTACAAACTACGTAATTTCTTAAGATATTTTATCCATAGTTTGCAACATTGCGGTGTGTGGTTTACGTATGTTGTTTATCATCACTAGAGAATGCCAAATGCCCAATAACTCGATGTAGTGCCATTTGAAAATGTTATACCAGGTTGGCAACACTGACAGTACGCTGACATCATGTTTTCTCTCCTGATATCCACCACGTTGATAGAAACAAATTTCTGCAAACGAAATTTTCCTTCAATCTGTCGTTTGACGTATTGAGAATTATTCATTTTCTTCCCATTGTTTGGGGTCGACTTTAGGTTCCAAGTTGGAAACACTGTACCGCCAAAACGAAGCGAAATCGGACCCATGATTATAGGAACTTTTATTCTTATTTTGGTGTGACAAGTCATTTCCCGAAGTATTTGCGCATATGACTGGGACACCCTGTATATAGAGAAAAGAAAGAGAAGAATAGACAACTGGAATATATATAGTTTTCTCAATAATTTAAAATATATATGAGAAAACTTGAAAGCATTGAATCTGCTAAAGTACATAAGAGATCGTTTGTGTAAATGTAGCTGAGATATTTTTGGTAAAAATCTCCAGGACTAATAGTACGAAGTGTACAAATATAGCTTTAAAAATGAATGATGATTAAGGATTACAAATAATTAATTCCATTAATAGCTTGAACTTATTAAGGCCGTCAATAGAAGTGGGAATAAATGCTTCCCCGTCAGTATAACAGTAACAGACAACGTAATTAAATCAAGTTTACTCCTCAGAATTGTCTCCTTGACGGGTAAGTAAAGATGCCAGGCCCCCAGGGCCACTAGGCTGGACTTCTGGCCATCTACGGCCACTTTCGTCCTATGAGAGTTTTAACTATTTGGATATTCAAATGCTTAGACTGAATAGACTCTGCACCAGAACAACAAACCCAAACCAAACAGACAACCAGGAAACCCACCCCGAGCAGAACTTCAATGCAAAATTACTTACTTTATTTGCTTAGCAAAATTGCTAATCTGACTAGACTGGAAGCATAACGAAATTTCGTTCGCAAGCTTAAAATTGCACAGGAAAGAGCAATTCGTTTACATTTCGTTTACTAAATTTAATTACATTTAATATTATTAGATGGTAATTAAAGTTATTTATTTCCTACTTACTAAATTAAATACTCTGACAGCAAGATATAGTGTTTTGGGAATAATTTGTTAAGGTAGATTACATCTTTGACATGAAATTGATTTGAAATCGTCTCCTTGAAGAATAATACTGCATTAGTAATGGCGAACGTGGCAATAGTATGAGGTACGATGGTACTTTGCCCTTCAAATCATCAAATGTTTGAGTATTAACTTTGACATAAAATATGGAAACTACCCTTTTGTTTAATTTTAAATTCTTTACAATATTCAAACATTTCAAGATGCATAATTAACCGTGCAAGCTTTAATCTGCATCGTTTTTTAAAGGGCCCACTCTAGTGGTGTAACCATGTACTATTCTGGCATCCTACGTTAATGCTAAACGCGGGGAACAACGTGTTTTGATATTTAATTACCATACATTGTAGAAGCTGTTATCAAAAATTTTTTATAAAAGAGTACAGAATACAATAACGAGACAGAAATATTGGTTGTATTTTATTACTGAAACGAGCACAGCTCTTTTCTTAGTCAACGAACTTGCGATTAATTCCAGAAACTAGTCTGAAAATAAATTGGCCTTCATGTCCACTGGATCAGCAAACGCCACATTCCTAAACGGAGGCGCCCACTGGAATAATCAGCCAAACATAACCTACAACAGTAAAAATATAAACAGTAAAATCAAAACAGTATTCTGAAGTTACCTGATGGAACAATCGCAAAATAACTATGTTCAAAGCCTGTAAGCACGTAGCAAGAGTCAGGAAATGAAATATATTTCTTGTTGCTCAGAAAATATACATAGAAAACAGGGTCAGTGGCAATCTAAGCAGTATTTCAACAGTGAAAGAAACATTCCAGGATGCTACAAGTTACAGACAAATAGCAGCGTAAGGAACCCTATGGGGGTTATGGATGACAAGAACTGATTTGGGCTAATTATGTAAAAAAAAGTTTAATTGCTGTAAATTAAATTTAAAATTATTATGGACCAATGAATTAAAACGAGACATTTGAAGAAAATGGAGCATCTTTCAAGATTTTTGCCGAATACATTGTTTTGATCAGTGCATTGTTTTTGTACAATTAAAGCACATATGTGGGTGGGCTATGATTTACGTGTGTTTTGGAGGATCACGTATTATTGATTTTGTGAGGAATTAAAGAATTTTAAATAAAAAGATTCTTCCAAAACGAAGTCAAGTCTGAGCAAGAAAAAAATACATTAGATTTTAGAGACAACATCATTCTTCTTGCACACCGCTTAAATAAGATGTTGAAACAACTGCACAGACGCATTGAGAAACATGGAATGAAATGATATGTAAAAGAAAACGGAAGTGATAGTAATTGGAACTAACAAATCGCAGGAAATATTAAAATCGAAAGATAAATAGTAAAAAAGTTAATCAGTTTCATTTATTTGTAATGGCACGCAGTTACATAAGGTATAATAATCTGAATTTTGTAATGGCGCATTAATACAGTTGTGAATAAAGTAAAAAAATAATACCAAGAAATAATAATTAAAATTATCAAAATGCAAATATAAATCAAATAAGTAAGCATAAAAGTGAAGATATCAAAAGTGGCTGCACTCACTCAAAATTAAATTGGGACTATATTCTACGGCGGAAGCCGAATATGTAAAACGAAATGTATATAAGCGATGTACCCGAGAAAGAACTCACTTCTCTCTCGTGCTTCGGCCCGAGCAGATTTCTGGCTTGTCTCTTCTGAGGCAGGTCAGAGCAATAAATATAAATGTCGTTCTCTTTTCACATTTTTATTTATCTTACTTTCTTTTTTCTTCCATTCTCCAACGTATCTATAATCCTTCTTTGAATATCTTTATCTTCATCTCCCTTCTTGAACCTATTATCTGACTCCGGGTCGTCTTCATTTCAGGCAGGTAGACGCTATTCTTTCCTCTCCTTCAACATTCTTTCTTATACTAATATAGTAATTGTATTTCAGCATCTGATAATCCCACGCCCGATGCCGGGGCGACATCAGCAGCATCTGCTGGATAAGGTAGTCGCTCTCGCTACCTTACATATTAGGTGTGATAAAGAGACGAGGTGAGAATAGGAACAACAAAAGAGGCATTTACTAAGGAGATGAAATCTCTTGTCAGCTGATGAAAAGAAACTGGATGTAGAAGACTACGGAAAAGTGAAGAAATAAAATTGGAAACCTTTGCAATGCGGACATGGAGAAGAATGAAAAAAATCAGCTGGATACAGAAGATAAGAAATAAAAAAAAATGCTGATGAGAGTAGGAGAGTGACGAACAATCTTGACGACAATAAAGAAGAGAAAGAAAAAAATAGTTAGGACATTGTGTGCGCAGAGAATGTATTCTAAGGGGTTCAGCTGAAGGTATGGTTGAGGAAGAAAGAGGAAGAAGTACCAATCCAACTCCTTGATAATATTAAAGAAGAATAAATCGTATGCTGATTCAAGAAATAAAAGCACAGGATCATGATGACTGGATAAAGTTTAACGTGGCTTGAAAGATCTTTCCACAGAATACTGATGATGATGATGATAATACGAAAGATACATGAGCCAGCATTCCGCTTACCGCACAGAATTACCTTGTTTTCCTCTGAAAAAAAAGGACTATCTTCTCGATTTAAGAATCTGGAATCCGCCAGAACCATTGCAAACTGAGAATTTCCGGACAAAAATGAGGGGAAAATTAGAACAAGAGAAAATCAGGTAGAATTTATATCTTGATAATAGTTTACATAAATTATTAAATCAAGTGTCCTTAAGTTCAGGATATTCCCGAAATAATGGTGCAAACTCCGGGAGGGGATTATTCACATTTAAAAAACGTTCCTTTGAAGAAATTCAAAATTATGCATAATTTTGAAGCCACAGATGCTCAAAGTCCAGACATCATCTTCACAAATGACGTCATAACTCTACATATAATGACGTAAGCGGTGTCGGCTTAGCAAATCTCACTAGAAGTAGTACCCGATACATCTATTTAGGCAATGTTTTTGATTGAGGGAGTGCCGCATAGACAGGTTTAGCAACCTAAGAATTTCATTGTCAAGGAATCAAATGGTTTAATAAGGCAAGTATATAAATCACCTCTAACCTGCATTCGCCAATCATAAGCATAGCTTAAATAGATATTGGGTACTACTTTGAGTGTGATTTGCTAAGCCGACAACGTTTACACCATTACCTGCGGAGAAATGACGTCATTTGTAATGATGCCACACTAAATTTGAGTGCTTGTATTTCCGAAACGAAACAGAATTCAGAATTTCTTCAGAGAAACTTCCTTCTTGGTTTGATGTAGATAATAATTACCGGAAGTTTGCACCATGATTTCAGAGACACCCTGTATAAAAAAATACTCAAAATATTTTTCTTTAAACCAGGCGTGTTAAACATTTAGTAGTTGTTAATTTCTCTTTTTTTTTATTTTTGGGGGACGTTCTTTATCATAATTCATTTAATTAATTGCAGTGGTAATTACGACATATGCTAAAGTAAACAATTTTCATACCATGATACAATTAATTAAGTATTTATGTGTTTATTTTCACAGCAAGTGATAAGTAAATATAAACAACGGTTTTGCATTAATTGATTGGCCTAAATAAACAAAGAATCTTGGTAGAGATTTATTTTGTTTTAATATCCAAAGATATTGTTAAAAAAATATTTTATAGAAAAATGGAAACTCATAGTTAATTACATTAATTACTTTAAAACGTGGTAAATAATATAGAGAAATATGTATATACTAGTGTTCATGTTTGTAATTACGAGAATTAGTTATATTTATTTAGAAAAATACTCCATTTTTTCAACGTGTCTTTCAGTGTTTTCCAACGTTTATATTCACGTTCAGAAAATGTAATTTTTCCTCTTACTAAAGGTAAGAGAGGAAGGCAGATTGTCTTCGTTTTATCTGTCATCAGAGTTGTACCCTATTTTCGAGACTAACTGCTAATCTCCAGTGTATTCCTACGC
>JAGDQP010016348.1:13969-40765 GCA_022664845.1 Lepisma saccharinum
CAATGTATTCCTACGCCGTGAAAGGAGTTTTACCCTATTTTCAAGTTTAACTACTAATCTCCAATGTATTCTTACGCAGTGAAAGGAGTTTTACCCTATTTTCGAGATTAACTGCTAATCTCCAGTGTATTCCTACACCGTGAAAGCCTGTCTCCAAAATTTCAAACTAACAATATTTCAAAGTTTCGGTCTGTGGAACAAATCCAAGACGCACAAGGATATCGAGCCAACATCGACCTGATACTAGGCCAATAACGCAGGTATCATGGTTGGCTATTCTAATAAACATCGACAAAACATTTTACATTGGAATGGTAGAATATTTCGACATTCCATGCCATCCTTGAAACTTACTAACGAGGTTAAAATATTAAGTTAAAATTCCTTGAAGATATCATTGAGTTATATCGAACAAGACTGGCCGATATCGTTTCAAAGAACGTCATGTGTGTTCGAGAAGGTCTATGTAATGATACACTAGCACGTATTATACAAAAATAACATGTATAAAACTTGTACACGCTCCCTGTTTAAAGTTTTTCTGTAATTAAAACATTCTCTACGTCATCACATTCCGAGCTAATGAACTCCATAATCCATGTATTATTCTTGTCATGCCACACTTATTTCGGGTTATATATAAAAGATTACCTATGACTTTTTATAAGTAAATTTCACTTTTATACCTTGGTTTCTGAAGTCAATATATTATTTGGTTATAGGATGTATAACTGTCAAGAGAAGTATTATACAATTTACAGTATGTTCCTTGCTTTTGCAAAATGGATACTTTAAACATTAGTGCAATTATTAGATTCAAACTAAACAATTTGTAAAGGTTTTTAAAAAGTTTTAATTTCTCGATAACCTTGAAGAAAAATTGACATTTTTCAATGTCATGTTTCTTTATACACGGTTAATTATACCTTCTTCTGTTAACTCTTAATCTTAACTTCTAGTCCAGTCGCACAATACTTTAATGTTGAATCAGGGTACAACTAATGTTTTAAGATTGATTCTAGTATTTTATCATGCAGCGAATCAGAATATGTGTGGTGCCAGACTAGCACCCTTGGGCAATTTGAAATAACCAATGTCAAAGGTCAACTTGACCAAAGGAAGAAAGCAAATTAAAGTATTGCAAATTAAAGTAACTTGGAGCACCCAAATGAAATTTCCGTAGGGACAAAAAAGTTCCCTTATGACTGACTAGATATGCTTAATGGTTTATTGACATTTTACACAAACTTGAAAATAAAGATTCCAGATTTAAAATGGTGGAAGATGTACTCACAGCTTACATGTTTTAACTGATAAAATACAGAACTAATTATACTCGTTATCAGAACTTATCATGTCACTGTCACCATCATTAAAATTAGCTTCAACAGTCTTGATATTGAAGCAGATATCCGCGCCTTCACGTAGGCAAACTTCTTCACAAGGAAGATCTGAATAGACACGAGTACACTTTTTGGTTGAACATGGATTATCACTTGAACAACTACACCTTAAAGTCTTTAGCAATCCACGTAGTGCGGATTCTTTGTGAGCTGGAAGCAGAATGGGAACCAAAGATTTCGCTGATTCATTCTCCAGCCATAATCATTTGGATTCAAACAGGGAGGTAACGGAGACGTTGCTGCATTCCAAATGCATATTTGAAAGTGGCATCTTCTTACATGAAGTTCAAATGCCTCTGTCGTAGGAGGGAGTTCCTTAATTTTATCGGGGACTTTATATCGAAGAACTGAAAAGTTTTGCACTGGCTTCTTGTATCCGTAACAAAGTGCGAAGAAGTTTGTGCAATCTGTGATGAAGTCTTGCGTTGAAGACTGTATCGATCCTAAATACTTAACTTCAGCACCGGATCTTAGAACTTTTACAGCTGTTGATTTTCCGATTCCAAACAATTGTGAAGTGGTAACACAGCCAGTAAGACAGTGCACTGCTGGCAATGAGTCTGCTGCAGTTCCTAAATTATGAACTGTTGCAGCTATATCTGACAGCTTTTCCCTATCGAAAGACTCCATCAGCATTACGCAATCAAGCTTTGACTTTCGATAAAAGTGGACGATTATTACAAATATGTCTGTGTCACGTGATAAAATATTGATATGTTTGGTGCCATTTCCGGTCAAAATAATTGCGTGTTGTGCAATTATGACATCAGCTTCCTCATGGTAAGCGTAAGTCATGGCGTAAAAATACATTACCAGGATATTGTAATTCCTTTGGGATTGTATCAATTCAAGTAATGACCAACTTGTGTAGAAGACAATCTACATGTTTTAATAATTGGTCACAAATCATGGATGTTAGGTGAACTTTATTGCGTGATTTAGTCAATACACTGTCGCGGCTTGGGATAGGAGTGTTTGCTGTGAGTTTTCCACTACTCTTGTAAGTTAAGAGATGTTCCTTTTTTTTTCAGAAAAAAAAAAGTATTGCAAATCGCCAGATCGAATGCTGTTGCAAAGTCTATTCTCTTTCTCCTTCTTCGTTCCTACCTCCCACACAGCAGACACCGTGAATCTTCTCAATGCTTTTTCTGCTTCTGGCTACATGCCCATTCAAGTCGCCGCCCACAATAACTCTTTCCGCTGGGGGTACGCTGCGAAGTTCATGATTCAATTGCTCCTACAATTCCATCTTTTATTTTCCTCGCAGCTGACTTGCGGAGCATACGCACACACTACATTGATCATTTCACCCATAATATCCTGATATTCATCACTCTGTCGTTCCTTCTGTTCACATTTACTACACTATCTTTCAGATCTCCTGAAAGAACAATTCCTACGCCGTTCCTTCCATGTTCATTTGCCCCACTATACAGCAACTTGTAGCCGCCTTCTAGCTCTCTTGCCTTCTTCCCTTTCCATCTTGTTTCTTGAACGCACAGGATCCCCAACTTTCTTCTTTTCATCAAGTCTGCAATCTCTCTTCCTCTTCTACTTATCGTCCTAACATTTAGTGATTAATTAATTTTTGTTTCGTGAAGTTGTCATTTCATATCCTATGCTCTGTTTTCTTTGTGCCATAATTTGCATTTTGTTATGGAAAAATTAATAAAAAAAAACCTTTTCAAAGACACATTTTTTCTTAAACAATTCGTACTAAAAAGTAAAAAAAATAATTTTGTTTATGCATGACTAAAAAGAAAAGCATCGAGCGCTCTCTCATATACAGTCATTTTATAAACTCTTGAATTCGTGCGGCCCATGCTTTCCTTTTTAGTCATGCATAAACAAAAATTATTATTTTTTTACTTTCTAGTACGAATTGATTAAGAAAAGTATGTTTTTAAAAAGTTTTCTATTACCCTTGTCAAGTTATTTCTGTGTTCGGGTACTTTTTCTCAAGCTAATGCTTTGTGAGCCCAATCCTAAAGTGTTGTGGAACTAGTCAAAACTCAAAATCGTTGCAGGCCAGTATTTATTTTAGGATTAAGAAGTCCATATTAAAAATTATTAAAATATGCTATTAAAATATATAGAAATATATGAAAGTAACAATGGGATATTGTGTTTTCACCCGGCTTACGTCGCTGTACAAAATTTCATCATTGTATGACATCGGGAAATGAGTTAAATTAATGCAAGATTTGAGAACACTACGAACCATTGTGAACTAAAGAAAAGTCTGTAAAAATTGAGAAGACATGGAGGACCTGAATGGGCAGATCTTCTGAAATTCCAAAGACCTGCCATCTTTGGAATTACCATATTCCTTAGCTTAAATATATGTTATTGAAATTTTGGATTCTTATTTCTATTTTTGTATTATTTTGTAACATTAATCCGCACATGTCTTCTATAAATGAAACTGAATTGAATTGAATTTAGTTTTAAGGCTTTTAGGCAACTTTGGCTCAGACCGGATGGATGATGGGATGAATTGGTGGAGGAAATAGAAGAGTCAGAGTGGTGTGAAGAAAGTGGGAGGGAACAGGAGAACCCCGAGAAACCCCACACATACAGTGTTTGTTCACTACAAAGTCCACATGGTATGATCAGGAATCGATCCTACGACCCCAGAGGTGAACTCTCTACTAATTGAACCACCCCCTTCTATAATTGGAGATATACATATCAGTTGTAGTTACATAAAAGAATAAGGATGAGAAGTTTGATAAAATGAGATGAAATCCGGTTTCGAAGAAGAAACCAAGAGAAAGAGGAAGAGGGACTCGCAGGATCGAAGCGCTATTTCAAAGATCCATTACTGAATTCGAAAATATAGGAAACCTACTGCAAACGTAAAAGATAATATATCAGACAAAATAAAAAAAATACTCGAAAAGAAACTATAATGCTGAAAGACAAAATGAAATGCGAAACTGAAAACAGAAAGAAAAGATAGCTAACAAAAGTAGATAGAATTTACGTAACGTAAAGGACTACACATGCTAAACGATCTAACAGATTAATTACATGCTCAAAATAATGATAATAATAATAAAAAAATGAATCCGACAAAAAATAAAAAGAAAGAATAAACAGGCTACAACAAAAGGTTTCCATGGAAACAAAAGAATCAATATCTGGGAATGTTGTTTGAAATTCAGAAAAAATGTATATCAAAATTAATAACATACGCCTTATATTATTTAACTGCATGCTTTGGTCTATACACTATTATTTATTCTCCTCTTTTTTCAAAGTAAGAATGACTTTGACATGTGACATTGAAATTTGTGTTACTCAAAAAATTAATTAATAATTGTTCGTACTTGAGTTTTGCCTCTCTACTGCATATTCTAATTGTTCGATAAAAGGATTATGTTCTTATATTTACTGCTATCTATTGGGCTAAATATTTTATGTATTACTAACACATCTGTTGAATCTTTTATCATCGTTATTCATGGACTGACAGTTAATTATGTTCTTTTTTACTTTTAAATACTCTCTTTCTGTTACAAGGGATGGAATTGTTTATGAATTACACATCCGAATTACCATTAACCAGAAAAGAAAGAAACAAAATGTTGTTCCAGGAAGGAAAATTGTGTTATAAATACATCACGATGTAAATAAAAAAATAATTTGTTGTTGGATGATTAGTTTATTATTAATAATAATATTAATAATTTAAAAAGCATGTTTTAGTACAAAGAACACTAAAAAAGATATACTGTAATAAGCTTTTTCTGGTCCCCTTATATTTTCAATTATTTATAACTCGTTGGAAGTATATAACTAAAAATAGGACTGTAGGTTACTAATAAAAAATTATGTTAATATTACATAATTTTAAACAATGGAAGTGCTGCTGATTTTCCCACGCTATTCTGATCAATTTGTGTTCCTATTCCTTTTGGTTTAAGTGGAAGTCGTTGCCCTTTATTGCAGGGTTCATTGTATTACCTCTTTATCGTTGCAAAATGCAAAACCATTAACAGCTGCACATCCTCTTTTTAATTCTTAAACAGATTCTTTAGTAAGACAACAACAAACACTGTTAAAAAGTGTTTTTTTTTTCAAAAAGGATTAAATTTTCCTGCTCAAAAATTTCTAAGAATGTTTGCTCGAAACCGAAGAACAGTTTTCTTAAAAATTGAGTTTTGAAAATGAAGGTTCTCAGAAACTAGGAAAGGGAAGTTTGTCTAAACTGAGATTATGTACATATTCAAATTACATATATCCAGCAAGTTAATAGACTCTAAACTAATAACATAACAAACTAGTTGTATCAATCATAAGGAAATGTAATAAGCAAGAGCAATTAACTTGCACAGAAAAAATAGGACTATGTTGCTTATCGGAATATAGTATCTAAATCGACTAGTCCGAAATATATATAGTTTCTAATATCCTAGTTTCCTTAATTATTTTGTTTTTTGTCCAAAAGCATAAAAAAAACTGTCACAATTAATCTTGTAACTTGGTCCACAAAGTACTGGATTGCGTATTCCGAGGTTCGGAGTTCGGAGTTCGGGTCCCGCTTGATGTTCGTTGTTCTCAGTCTGCGAGATCCATTATTCTTAGGAAGAATAGTATGGTTTAATTCACAAATTAAAGGGGCTTAGGTTCAAATTCTGGTTTAGATTAATTCGTTGTTATTTTAGAATAGCTATAGTGCTGTATCAGGAGCAAGAAAAAAGTAACATTTTCTCTCGTACAAAAAAAAAGGACACTCACTCATATTGACACAGCCAGAGTATTCTTCCATATGGCATACTAATTCAACTGTATATTAACCATCAAAGCTAGTTAAGAGCAGTAAAAATTGACCCAGAATATCAAAGTTTCTGTTGAACGTGCTGCTGAGTGGCTATTTAAATAAGACACGCCCATTATGCTAGGTTGTTATGAAGAATTCATAAATACGCGTCCCGATTTC
The DNA here is from genome assembly GCA_022664845.1 of Lepisma saccharinum. Taxonomy (NCBI): domain Eukaryota; kingdom Metazoa; phylum Arthropoda; class Insecta; order Zygentoma; family Lepismatidae; genus Lepisma; species Lepisma saccharinum. The sequence goes on from JAGDQP010016348.1 coordinate 20,318, forward strand.
TTTACAACACAAAGTAGCTGCATATTTGAAATGTGTGTTTCTCTTAGTAACAAACAGTCCACGATGGAGGCTGCTTGTTCATCCGTTTCGTGCTGTTTCTTGATGGCTTTCTAAGCTGTTCATAATTTCAGTTGTCAAAAGAGATTTATTGGAGTTGTCAAAAGAGTGACATTTCTCGCAGGAAGTTCAATAATAGACGAAACCCTTTCCCGGGACACACTAGCTGCATACTAACACGCACACCCATCCACCCACACTAAAGGTTGGGTAAATATGTAGAGGGTAAGAAGAAAAACAAATGAAATATACAAGATGGGAGAATCGATATGACCTGGATTCAATACTAGAAATGAGAGATAGAGGATTCGTTTTGTTTACTGTATATTCAATATTTACTTATGGTATTGTATTGAGTTTCTCTTTTCCATTTGTTGACCCGAGGATCGTAGCTTCTTCTTCTGTAATTCAGTATTACTGACAACGTATTCTGAAGATAAACACAATATGAGACTTCATCTAACGATGCCGATGGTATGAGTTTGGTCGTTGTTGTTATGTTAGGCAGAACGGTTCAATACAGAAAAAAGTGAACACATTAGGGTCAAAATAATCAAATACACAGAAAAGCCAGACCTAGCTGAATATAGAAAGGAACAAGGCAGGAAGTACTCTTTGAAGAAACTATAATCCTACTTCCCGAAAGGAAACTACATAACGGAATAGTGATGGAAGCAATAGAAAAAGTTACATATTAATAGCACGAAGGAATAAAGTGATTTATTCTGAGCAATAGATGAAAATGTCCTTATAAAGTCAAGATCTGATGTGATTGGTAGAACGATGAACCAATGATAACACAGAATGGTAAAAGTGATAGGACTGACTGCACAAGGAATGTCGTACAACCAATTTATCTGATAGAAGTTATATCAACCGAAATAAATGAGAAAAGGAAGCTGATTGGCACAACTACTGACTGGCCAATCATAACAACAAACAACAAAACAGCAACATCAGAATGTAACAAAGGAAATACAAAAGAGAGAGGTAACGTGACATATACGAAGTTTCATTAAAAATGTAACAAGCTCTTTTGAATTTCATTTTTGATTGAGACCATATTTTTTTCTGACTTTGGTACCATTATCAGTGATAGTCCATCAGCTAACGGAGCTGGGGTGGGGTGGGGGTTGTTTGCAATTGAACGTACAAAACACAACTCGGCAGGGAGTTAGAGTAGGAGCTATGGAGGTCGAAACAGATTATTATCAATGCTAGTAGGTTTGCTTTCCCAAGATGGCAGTCAAAATTCAAAATAGACGCTGTACATCTACACAAATTCACATTTACCATTCTTTTCAAACATTTAGAGCGATCCTACATAATATTTCACTCTCTCTTGAAGCTTGTAGGTCCATTGTTTGATAATTAAGCAATATAAATAATAATCTTATACTCTATCTAATGTTTATAATCTTTCTCAGTCTGCCCTTCTGTCCGAATTTGAATTAATTTTAAGGCTTATAGGCAACTCTGGTTCAGGACGAATAGATTATAATGGGATGAATTGGTGGAATGAATAAAGTGGGAGGAAATGGGAGAATAACAAGAAAACCCACTCACACGATGTGTGTCCACCACAAAACACACATGGCATGAGAAGGGATCGAACCGACGACCCCACGCACCAAAGATAAACGCTCTACTAATTGAGCTACCGCGACCCTGCGTCTGTCCAAGTTCAGAAATTAAAGCTCAGGAACCACAAGGTGTAGAGAGACGCTTGAGGTGTTGTCGGAAAGGTATTAGTTAGCCTGGCTCAGAACCGCCTGGATTGGTGCAGTGGTTCAGTGTTGCCAACTCATTGTTTTAAAAATAAAATAGTTGTTCAAAATTTTAAAATCCTGTTAGACCTATATGCACTGAATTTGACATAAATATTATTTGACACAACAAGGAAATAATGTGGATGTCAGTGTTTCCAACCTATTTTCTATCAAAATGATTTTAAATTTATTCTATTATGTTAGACGTTTCAGCAACAAACGTGGCCTAAATATTATTCGACATAGTAAAAATACACTACGGATGTCCTCTTTCTAAAGCACGGTGTTGTTAATAAAGCCAAACCTTACCAAAACTGTATCTTATAAACCATAAGGTGTAGAGACGTACTTGTAGTATCGTTAGAGAGGTCTTGTGTTGACTATCTCTGGGCCGCCATAACCGTCATGATCAGGGTCTGCAGTTGTCAGTATTGTCAGCCAGTTTTATGAAAATGAATGTTTGTGAGTCTGAAATGTTATACGCCTATACGTTGCACATCTATACAATTTCACAATTATCACTTTTTCACACGTTCAGAGCGATCGTATTGAAAGGTTCACCATCTTCAAACTTTTTTCTCACAAATTTTCTTTTCAGTGGTACATGTAGGGTTCTAGATATTTCAGGCTGAGTTTCTGTAGGTTATATTTGCTTGCAAGCTATTAAATTAGGTACAGAAACTTATTTTACAAAACTCCGGGATAGTCTCAAAAATCCATTTGACAACTTAATGCTAGTAATTCTTTATTAAAAGGATTCTTTAACTGCTTATTATTTAAATTGTCTTGAGTTGGCGCAAGTTAAATGTCCGCCCCAGGTGCGTCATGTCCAAGGCCTAATAATAAAATAAAAAATCTACATTACCTGGTTAATCGAAGTAGTTGCCGTCCACAGTCACACACTGTTGCCATCACTCAGCTAACGATTGGATTGCGTGACGTAAGGAGTCTGAAGCCTGCGATTCGAAGAAATCCTCAACTGCACGTTTTCCCTCTCGATCATCAGAGAAGGTATTCCCTGCCAAGAATTGATCGAGATGTCGGATCGGAGGAATACGGCGAGTGACGAATAGTTTCAAACTGTAACACATGGACAACCTGCACCGTTTTTTTTGCGCGAAGTGAGTGGGACATTGTCATACAACACGAGAACGCCATGTCTGTTGATCATTGCTGGATGCTTGCGGACAAGTTTGCGATGCATTTCATGGAGTTGAGTACTGTAACGATCTGCAGTGATGGTTTTACTTCGCCTGAGAAAGACATGATGGATCACTCTCGCCATAGACCACCATTCCAGCAACACCTTCGTGGGTGGAAACGTTGTTTAGGACACCACCCTAGACGTTGAAAATGATCCACCCATTCTCCTGGCAGTTTACGGTTGTCATAGCTGATCCATTTTTCATCTGAACTGACAATCCGATGCAGAAAATCTTCCCGCTTATCCGTTATACTCAGAGAACTGCACACCTCCAGATGGCGATTCTTGTTGGCCGGTGTCAACTTATTTTGCATCCATGAGCCCAATGTTTTCACTTTATCGATCGCACAGAGGCGTCGACTGACAGTGATTTGGCGTATACCTAACTCATTTGCAATGGCACAAACACTTTTCCGAGGGTCTGCTTCCACGGTTTTCTTAAGCAGCTCATCTGAACATGATGTTGGTCGATGTCCATGGGGGCTCATTTTGCAATGTTGTGTCACCGGAACGGAATTTGACAAACCAAAGGCGAATGGTGCGTTCATTCCCCATTCATGTCTTAAATACGCTGTTAATGATTCTTGCGGCTTCCTGTGTAGAATGCCCCAGTATGAATTCCCAAAGAAAACTAATTCGCAATTGTGTGTTCTCCATTGTACACTTTCACACGACCCCGTTCAACATCCCTCTCAAGTCTCTGGGTACTTCAGCTTCTTCGCTGGATGTATACAGTTTATGCCGTTAGACGCGTGACCTCAGTCAGTCCCTGTGTTGTGTTGCTGAGTTGCGTTTCACACAAGGCGTTAAATCGGGCATTTCATTCGTACTAACCCAAGATATAAAAACATTTTTCGTTTTCGTATCTGTTTCCAAATCAGAAACTAGACTTCGTTTGTCGTAGCAAATGTTAAATATCTTATTTTCAAACCTGTATTTAACAATATTCCTTCTTCATTAATTGACAACTTGTATTTTAACAAGATGTGGAATCCTATGCACCTTTCAGAATCTTCTCTACACCTTAAAACCGTTTTTACCTTTTTATGACGATTAATTTTTTATATAAAAACAACAAGTGTTCTTCAACGCATTTATATATGCCCCTCCTCAACAAAAAAAATAACTTTTGTTAGAAGAATGCAGAATATGCGAGGGACATACAGAAAGTAAGGCATGTTGATCATTATATCGGAAAGTGTTAATCCAAATGCAATTCGTTTTTAGCAGTGTATAGAGTGACTGTTCGTGCATGTTTTCACCACTATTCGTTATTGCTGAACAACGGATGTGAAGCATAAAGGAAGAGCTATCATCAAGTTCCGGACAGCAGAGGAAAGTACTCCGCCAAGATCCATGAAAGGCTGAAAAGATTTATGGTGAGGAGACTATATATGTGAGTAATGTCCAAAAGATGGTTCAACAAGTTAAAGGGAGGAGAAACTAGTGTGGAAGACAAACCTCGAAGCCGAAGACCAGTGACAGCTGTAACAGAAGAAAACAAGACCAAAATGAATGACTTAATTAGGACGGATCGTAGTCTCACTGTCGCAGAGACGTCATCGGAATTGTCATGAGGTAGCAAAGCTGTTCAGACAATGATTAAAGAACTTGGATACCGAAAGATGTGTGAAAAATGGGTTCTTCATCAATTAACAGCTGACATGAAACAGAAGAGACAGGAAATATGCATGGATGTAGTGGAACAATCTGAAGCCCACCATAATGCTATTTTAAACAGTTTTTGCATCACTGATCAAACATAGGGATATGTGTGTGACCTAGAGAGCAAGAACCAGTCTATGGGTGTTGGCCTTTAATGGATGTTGGCTGCAGTATATTCCTCTGTTGTCAGGAACTCTATGATACCCCCTTTGTTTATGTTTAACATCAAAGGTTCAGCAAGCCCTACATTAACCAAAATTGGTAAATACATGCACGAACAGTCACTCTATGCGCTGCTAAAAAGGATTTAAATTAGGAATATACTTTCTGATATAATGATTAACATGCAGGCATTACTTTCGGTATGCCTCTCGTAAATATTTGACACAGAGGTACAGTAAGAGTCATAGTGTACATGCGTACTCAAACATTACGGGCAGAGGAAGCAGTCAAATCTAAAACAATTCTGTAATTGTCATCCTTTTCAGCGCTTTCCCCCACTCTATAAACTCAAAAGAAAACAAGTTCGTATTTTTATTACAATTTTGTGTTCTACACCCACGAAAAAAAGTGTAAAATTTGCTATTCACTTATATATTTACGAAAGCTGTGTAGACAGTGTAATTGGAGATGGTATATAAAACTGAAAAGCATTGTCTCCATCTACTTGCTGCAGACGACAACAGCAACAAACATTCTTTGAATCGTGTGCTCTGTTGTAACATCAGAGAGAAATAGTTCGTTGAAATGGTTTGTTTTCACTTCTACGTTTGGCGAGAATCGTAGAAGCAATCCTCTTTCAGGTTCCCTTTTAAATGAAAAAGAAAGATAATATTTTTATTTATTTGCATAAAGCTAAGTATAAAGTAATAAAATATAACATTTTTCTCACTCCTGCAGAAAAATAAAACACACAAAATCTCAAAAACGAAATTGCCTTCATTTCTTTGTAGCAGTGTGCCATTGTCTTCAAACGCTGTGCTTTGCATTCATAAACAAACTTAAACAAACTCACAGACTCGTGATCTATTGGTTACGATATCCAATTTAGTATTGGTACTGGTTCGAGTCCTGCTTTCTCTGCGAGGAATTTATGAAACGTTTTCGGGCCCAGTACAATTCTTACCACTGATGAATATCATTGAAGTACAAGGTAACATAAGAAGAACATAGAAAAAGAACGTTCTTTGTCCACTTTAGGTGAAACTGAGATATGAGCGGCATCAGTTGGCTCTTTTAAGGGTCTTTATTTGATGTTCAGTTATTTGTACAAATGTTAATTTTAGACCTTTAAGACGCTCTCCTGAAAAATCAATAAAATGGACACACTATATCCTTGATAATTATGTCTTGAAAAAATTTTATGTCTGTAGCTAAAATACATTTTTAACAGATATAACAGATATTTGAAGTGATTTGTTAGGCTGAGATTCAAGGGATATATATAGAGAGAGAGAGAGGAAAATGACTCTTCATAAAGTACTGTTAAAAGGTGGAAGACTGAATTGAACCGTGGAAAGACATTATTCAAAGAGAAACGCAAGTCTGGAGTACCATTCACAGCAACAATGGGCGGAATGTAATTCAAAACAACCATAGAATTTCAGTCACACTCATAACTCAGGCAGTGAATGTTTCTATTAAACTAGTAGATGACATTGTTCAAAATTCAGTATGCCACGCGAGTAGCCAGAAATGAGCGACCTATAACGATAGTTGTCAGAAAACTACCCATTGACGCAGAGGTACAAGATATTAAGTAGGAACTTTCACGCATAGGCTTTAATCCCATTAACATCAACCAAATGAGTCGAAAGGGTAAATCTGCAGGTGAAAAGACCCTCTGCCACTTTTCTTGGTTTCTCTTAAAAAGACAGCAACATTAAATAAATTTATTCGCTGAACAATCTTCTGCATTACCGAGTAGAAATAGAGCCTTACTATCCACCAGCGGTGTTGCAGTGCAACCGCTGCCAGCATTCCCAAGATACATGCCAAGCTAAACCAACGTGTCTAAAGTGCGGCCAGAATCATTTCAGCAAATCCTGTCTCAAGAAAGACACCACAACGCCAACAAGATGTGCAAATTGTAATGGTGATCATCCTGCAAACTATCGAGGATGTGCTGTTTTCAAATCCTACAGTGATGCCTTAAATAAATATTTCACCACATAGGGACACTCCAAGGCTGCTTCCACCGATCACAGTCAAACGACAAAACTCATCAACAAATAGAGGAGCAACAGAACGAAGAACCACCAACTAATACCATTGAAGACAAACCAACACATGAAATAAATACGGATTCCACAACAGAAACTTCCAATCCTTCTGTTTTGAAAGCACTTATTGATCTTATCAGGGAAAATAACTTCATAAGAATTATCCTATATATGAAGCGTGGTATAGCACGCTTCCGGCAAGCGACAGATAAGGTAACTAGGGTTGCGGAAGTTATACAAACATTTATGGAAATTATTGATGATGGCTGTTTCTAGGTCGACAAATATACAAAATTCACTTACCGTTGCCACATGTAACGCAGATGGACAAGAAAGATAAAAACATATATTAACTAAATTTCTGACAGTACACAAAATCGACATTACCTTGATCCAAGAAACACATTTCTTTAATCGAATAAAAGACGGGCGCCTCCCAAACTATATCACACACAGATTAGATCGGGATGGTAGACAAAAAGGAGGTTTATTGATATTAGTAAAAGGAGATTTTCCTACAAAATCGATCGCAATTCCACCTCTACGCACTCTGGAAGCTTTAGCGATAGAAGTTTTGACTACCGGAGTGCTACTTTAGTGACAGGTTATCTCTCTCCAGCAATAGTTGTGGGACGGACAGATATCGACACCATTGCCGCACTTGGTCCTAAAGTAGTTTGACAGGAGATCTAAATACCAAACATGGGGAATGGAATTCTAGAATAACCAATGTTGCTGGGGATGGTCTCAATGAATACCTACTTAACTCATCATTTACCATCGCACCCAAATATCCTTTCCATTATCCCAAATTTAGAGGGCATCCAGATGTTCTGAATGTTGAAATGTCTAAGGATGTTCGTGTCTGGTCAGTCCTTATGTAGTAAACCCGCTCGACTCCGATCATGAACCGGTCATATTTAAGCTTGCACATAAATCTACAACCCAAAATATTCCCGCTATCAAGTCTGTACGTACAAACTGGGAACATTTCAAACAAGAACTAAACGCCATGATATATCTCAGGGACCGTCTACATACTAAAGAGGAAATCGATCAAGCCGTAGCCCACATTACGTACGCACTACGACAAGCTGAAACCGCCAGTATAAATATATCTTTTCAAAGAGAAAAATTGCACTTGATGATAGTACTAATCTTCAAATATACATTCCTCTCAAGCGCTGGGCTCGAAGACAACGACAACGAACATATCACGCTACATATAAGACTCTATGGAATGAACTCAGTGCAAAAATAAAACTTTTTGCTAAAAGAGAAAACATACAATATTGGGAAGATCGTTTTCATGGCCTGACCGCCAACGACCCACGCATTTGGTCGTATTGGAGATCGCTTCTCCAATCTAAGGCTACTTCATGCACCAGAGTACTTCAGGGACCGCAAGGGCTAACCCATAATGCACAAACACAAGTAGAGATATTTGCAGACTCTTTAGAACGGCAATTTAAGCCCAATAAAGAAGCATCAGATGCATATATGGAACAGCATGTCAGAACTACTGTCAATGCCCTCCTTTCGCGTCCAGTAACTCAGAAACCCAAACTAGAGACATTCAGGGAAGTGGAAAAATAAATTTAAAAAATACCAAAAACACAGCACCAGGAGTAGATAACATCAGGCCAGAGCTAATAAAAAACGACTCACGAAAGCTAGTAGTATACAAAACCTATATATTTAATGCTATTCTCATACAAAGTTATTTTCCCAGCGCATGGAAGCAAGCTCGGATAGCTACCATACCATAACTTGGAAAAAGTTCATTACTTCCAGAAAATTACCTACCGATAAGTTTGCTGTCACACTTAAGCAAGCTGTTTGAGAGAGTACTGCTCAGCAGGCTAAAGACTCATGTTGATATTTCTCCATTATAACAGATCATCAGTTTGGATTTTGTAGTTATCACAGGACAACATCACAACTGGTGCGAGTAGTTGATTATATTACGACAGCCTTCAATCGTCGACAATATATATTAGGGGTATTCATGGACATCTCAAAGGCATTTGACAAAGTATGGTTTACTGGATTGTTATATCTGGTGTAGTAAAAAGCAATCCATTATTTTGCCAATAGATGGGTTCAGTGATCTGTAGCTCGCGTTGTATAAGTCCGATCGGGTTCAACGAGATGGCGTTCAAAAAATGAGATTGCGTACTACAAACACTGTTCAGATAGTTGTGATGAGTTGACGCAGTGTTGTGTGAGCGCGCGTCAAAATGGACACTAGCAAAGAGAAAATACCCTATATTTTACAGTTTTTCTTCGATATAGGCGAAAACGCAAGCCAGGCGGCTGCAAACGTGAATAGTGTTTATGGTAATGATACTGTAACAGCCAATCACGCGCAATTTTGGTTTCGTCGATTCCGTGTCGGTAATTTTGACGTCAAAGATGTACCACGCACTGGAAGGCCACGTGTCGAAAATGTCGATAAAATCATGGACATTGTCGCGTCCGACCGTCATGTAAGCACTGTTTCGATTGCCCAAGAGCTAAACATTGCACAATAAACCGTGTGGAACCATTTGCATAAGGCTGGATACACAAAGAAGCTTGATGTATGGGTGCCACACGAGTTAACGCAAAAAAACCTCATGGACCGAATTTCCATTTGCGAATCGCTGCTGAATTGCAACAAAAACGACCCATTTCTGAAGCGGTTAGTGACTGGTGATGAAAAGTTGATCACTTACGACAACGTCACGCGAAAACGGTAGCGGTCGAAGCAAGGTGCGCCGGCGCAAACGGTGCCCAAGTCAGGATTGACGGTCAGGAAGGTTTGGCTGTGTGTTTGGTGGGATTGGCAGGGAATTATCTACTATGAGCTGTTCCCCTACGGCCAAACCCTTAACTCGGAACTATACTGTCAACAATTGGATCGTCTGAAGGCAGCAATCGCCCAGAAGCGGCCAGCTTTGGCCAATAGGAGAGGCATTGTGTTCCACCAGGACAACACCAGGCCACATAAATCGATAGTGACTCGCCAAAAGCTCCGGGAGCTTGGTTGGGAGGTTCTTATGCATCCATCTTATAGTCCGGACCTGGCACCAAGTGATTACCATCTGTTCCTGTCCATGGCGAGCACGTTTGCTGGTGCAAATTTCGCGTCAAGAGAGGCTTTTGAAGATCGACTGTCTCAATTTTTTGCCAATAGGGACAAGGGCTTCTATGAGAGAGGCATTATGATATTACCTTCCAAATGGCAACACGTTATCGAACTAATGGCGCATATGTGACCTAAATCGGATCATTCTAACTATGGTAAGTCAAGCCTTCAATGTCATGCAAAAATAATGGATTACTTTTTACTACATAAGATTTAAACTTATAATACAAGGTTTCTCTGATAACTATATATCCACCTTCTCAAATCTTACCTTCTTGACCGCAGTTTCTTTGTTTCATATAAAGGAACCAAATATAGTTTAAGACTAATCAGGGCAGGAGTACCACAAAGAGCTATACGTTCGCCACTTTTATTTAATATCTATACTTCAGATGTCTTTATTGAATACCACATCATTCCTGCAACGTATGCGGACTATACTCATTTCTTTGCATGTAGCCAAAAACTAGTATTATGCTACAGGTATATGCAAAGGCAATTAGAGTCATATCAAATCTGGGCACGTCGATGGCGCTTAAAAGTTAATGCAAAAGTACAGCTGTGATATACAGTAAACGAAGATGACAGAATCATCTCCAACTCATTTACCAAAACAATCTAATTCCACAGAAAAACAGAAACAATACTTTGGAGTTTGCCTAGATCACGGTCTAAAGTTCGCACTACACACAGAAAACATCAAACAAAGAATCTTAAGAAAAGTATCAGCATTATCTACAGTTTTGCGATGCTCTGCTATAAGTCATGAAATGAGGGTCCATATCTTGAAAATAATTACCCTGTCAACTCTTCAATTGTTCCTGTCTAGCTTGGCAACATGCAATCCCTAGTCACTCTAGAAAACTGGAGTGCGTCCAGACTAAGGCAGGAAGAATAATCATTGGCCACCATAGATACACCAGGAACTCACAAATACTATAAGATTCAAACCTGAATAAGGTTCAGGATATTCTAAGACATCGACAAAGGAAGTTCTGCCAAACACTACCACGGCACGTCAGTGAGGCTATCAATAGAATAGGAACAGCCTATTCTCATAGAAATATGCACAAAACACCAAGACTAAGATGAATAATTTGTGAGAGTCTGCTCTACCATCAATAAAGTCCCTTACCTGCGACAACTGTAGGTAAAACAGGAACGACATTTCAATTGTTATCTAACGTTTAGGAATATGCATATAAGATTTAACAATAACTCATCGAGCCAGGGACTATGGCCCGATCCTCGAGACACAACTTCATCAATAACCGTGACCGTGACTGTCACATCAGAACCAAAGACCAAACCAATTGGGGAGGAGACTTCTTTCCTCCCACAAGAACAAGAACTATGATTTGGTTGCATATGTAAATAGATGCCCTAATAAAGAACCATGTTTTTGATATCTCGAAGCTGATTGTTTCAGTGAGAATTATCTGGTGGAGTAATTATCCACCAACGAGCTTGGAGAGATCGCAGTGTCTGTGGACTCCCACATACGTATAACACTTGGCGGAGGAATTGATCTCTCTCCCACGGGACTGGTGGAGGCTTTAACAGCCTCCCACTGGGTGAATATTGGTAGAAGTGCTTTGATTTGCCTCCCACATAGTGGAAACTCACAAGTGTGATACGGCAGTTGCGCATGCCTGCTATCGAGGAATAACAGGGGTTCGCGACCTGGAAGTAGGTGCAGTATTAGTTCACTGCATAAGTATGGTCGGTCCCTGTTACAATCTTCAATACTGCTAATTGCTTGACTTTCTGCACGAAAATGATGAAAATTTCTGACAATGCCCCTTCTACGTGCGCGGAGAAAACGTGGCGATTTTACTGCGAGCAACCACATTTTCTAACAAAACCCATAATTTCAAATGTACGTGTCTACATGTGAGCGATTTGATATGTACTTTTAAAAGCATGGGTTTTTTAGAAGGCGCTGTTTGTTCGTGGTAAATCGTTACATTTTCACAGCTCGTATAAATGGGGCCTAAGCGTCTAGGTAAAGTACCCTGGAAACTACCACAGCACTAGTGATATCTTTCTCTTTACGGCGTGCGGTGTAAACAGACATTCCAAATATTTGCTTCGGTTGCCAAGTCGGTAGAACATCGGCTTCTCACCGTGGAGACAGGGTTTTGATCGTCGTTCAAGTCTTTTTATTCTTACACATAACATTTCGAAATGCTCATATTATTTATTAACACATTTTCTTCTACTCTTTTCCATATTTTCAACGTTTTATGAGTTCTAAAAAGACTTATCTCTCTTGCACTTTTTACACACATGTAATGCCGAAGAGCGCCAACAACTAAAGGTGGGTTAGTTAATAAGACTTTCTAAGTTGAGACACTTTTCACAGAACACATCACATTAAGCCGCTGGTCACTTCCGTTTTATCTCAATTCTGCTGGTGGTCCTGTTGTTTCCATTGTAGTGTTCCTAGATGCATGTACGATCTACAGTAATGTCTCTATACATTCTACTGGTTTGGTATTCTTAAGATAAGGTAAGTGTTCCGATTATGGTCCGGGTCCGCAATATGGCCCACTTTCTACAACTTTGCAGCTTTCCGTTGGTGCTACTAGATGTCACCGTAAATTATATCCTGATGACAAGAGAAAGCACTTTTGCGTAGCTCATTTGTTTACGAGTGGCATGAGCAGAAGCAGTTCCAGTTGAAGTGGTATATTGAAAAAGAAAATATTTTTGTTATTTTAGCAAGGGAAGTAATGTTTCGTTTCAGTATCTATTATTGAAAACCTAATCAGTATAATGTATGGATAATGTAGCTATGTGGGCATACGTGAACATAAAATGTGTGTGGCGCAATGTATTGCATTGTGTAACTAGCAAGCGCCAGAAAAAGTAAAGAGGTCAATAGTGCGCAATATGGCCCACCGCCATGTTGGGAAAAATACAGCCATAACTGTTTAAAATGAAATAATTTGGTATTTAAAATGTCTGTACTGAACACTTATCATTATAATGTTTAGTAATTAAAACGAAGATAATGCCAGGTAATAAGGGATGTATCAGTTCCAATACAAAGAATAAGAAGACCAAAACAATGCAAATGTCATCACGGTTAAACTAACCAGAATTTCAGCAACTGCTTCTAATTGTCGTGAAGAACCGACACTTCTTAATCTTGGTTTTATTACCTTCGTGAGGCGTATAAGGTTACAGACATGCAACTTCGCGTGTTGTAGCCGAAATATGTTCATGAAGAGTGTGTTGGAATCGCCGCTAAAGGTCGCGGTCTATTTCTTTGTCCCTCATGTGAGACGTGACGTTCTAAACTTCTTCGTTTGTGTTACATTTATTATTTATTCTTATTTTATCTTCTTGTATATTCACTTGTTTTTCACAACATTTTTGCATTTTGTATTAATAGTACAATATTCTTGGTTTTGCAATACCATATAAATTTTGTGTATTTGTAATATATATATATCTCAGTACGTAGCATATATGAGTAATACAGAAATATTACAGATCACTTTTGTCATACTCTCTTATTTTCTATAACGGACTATAGTGGTAACACTATGTTCCCAATATGGCCCACTGGCAATATTTTAGTTTTCGTTTATTTCATTTTTATACGTCATTTCTAGGAAGGAGATTAATTTTTGTTTTCATTTGTACAAATAGTCTCCCAACTTGATGGTTCAGTCGATTCGCACGAATAAATAGTCTTTCTTAGTGAAAAATATCAACAAAGTTATGGTGAATCATATTCGGACCTCATTACCTTACGTCATGTAACGATCAATTTAATACCATTTGTGGTCGCGGTTATAAAAGTTCTTTCCGGCTTGTTTCCTTTTTACTTGTATTGAAATGAGGTTTCACTAATAGAACAGTATTTCCGTAAAAGCCATTATTAGGATTTTTTTGTGCTTGTTCAACCGAATGATGTACCAAAAGCTAGAATCCTCTTTGGTAAGAAGCAAGATGAAAGAAACAAAGGGGAAAGAAGCTTAGGTTTCACAAAGAATTTCGCGTTTAAAATTTTCTCTCTTTGTAACTTCATTACTGCTTTTTAAAGTACATTACACATGTCAAGGAGGAAGACCGCCTTTGTAGTTATCTACCAATCAGAACTAAAGTACAGAATGGCGTCATATTTTATCCAGTTTAGTTCTTTTTGTGTTATAATTTAAAATATTTTTTTTTCTACCGAATTTAAGTTTCTCTGCTTCCCAACTACATTTCGTTGCTTGTCGTATATCTATGCTTTATGGCACTGGACATGATATTCGGCTCAGAGGCAGAGTATGAGACGAAGACCCTCCCTGAACAAGGTGAATCAGTAGTGGTTTGGTGTTTCCTTCATTAGGATGAAGGTAACGTACTAAGAACAACCTACATTTTTTTAAAGTGTGCTCTGAAGTCCGAAGCACTTGTATCCCCCGTGGGACACGTTGTTATATATTAGGAAGTCATCTTTACAACCATAGAGTTAGGAATATTATAGGGGTGGCGTGAGGCTGTTTTCTGGGCAAGGGAAGTGAAGCGAAGAGATGGAAGGGACTAGGCATTTCCACCACATTGACTGGCCTCATATTTAGAGGCCCGCTATACTGACTGTGAGTATTGTATTCTCATTCTTTCTTATGAAAGAGAAAGTTATCACAACGCGCATGTCAGATTAAACCTTCAAAATGGCTATCGCTGTTCAAAATGCAGTTGTTTCACAGAGAATTGACAAGTGTAAAATGCTTGAAAATGTCCAAGGTGTGTTGTACATTGTAGTAACACGACAGAAATGTGCGTTTCAAAAAGGTCACTGGCTGACCCACACTACTCGATATAGAGGGACTCTAATGGGGGCCACACATTATGCCTACCGCTGAACCGTAAATATGGCTTCATGTGACATCACGAAAGTCCTCTCTATGTTATTCCTAACTCTATGGTTACAAACTACTCACCAGGAAATGTAAGTTCCTTGGCCTACGTAAATATCTCATCTGAATGTTATCGCTTTATTTTCGTTTTTTCCTCTTTTTGTCTACCAGCAAACGGAGTATAGGAAGATAAGGATGGGGAGTTGCCATGGAAATCTATGTGTTCCTCTGCACTCGTTCGTAGGAACCGGAACCGTGGAATATGGTTACATTCAGAAGTACATACCCATGGGTTCTGTTAGGTTTTCCCCTTTTCGGTGGTGGATAGTCAAAATTGGCGAATTAGCAGGATTTAATAGAGTATTGCGTACACTTTTAAAAGTTTGGGGAAAGTTGTTCGATATACATCGTAATGCTTAAGCCAATACTTGCAGTTGTCGCAAGTAATTATAGAAAAGCCCTGAATAATTTATTTTACCTTATTAAAAGGTCTCAGTTCGATTCACTTGTACATGCGCAGGAAGGGAAAAGGCTTTTTTATCGTACCTACATATCTAATGCTGGTCAAGTGTTTGCTGTCGCTATCTTGAGAGCTTACTTTTATTGACATAGAACATATTCTCAATGAATGAGGGTTCCGATTCCAAATTGACAAAGATAAAAATTTATTAAAACATAGCTTAAGTCGTGGGAGTAACTTAGTTCTTGTTTCCGAGGTTCGGGCCAAATATTTCTGACCTCTAATACTGTTTGTATCTACTGTTTTTATATCTGGTAATTTAGTCCAGTCAGTGGTTTAGTTCAGACTTGTCACTGAGCGACCCGTGATTAAACCTGGCTCAAGCTTTCTTTTTCCTTTTTCTCTCTCTCTTGCTCCTGGTATTCCTGAGAACTGAATGATGACTGTTTTTTTTTAATTAACGAAGTTACTGGAAAATCCCAGGCGTCTATGGCTGAATAGATTTCCCAGGAACGTTTCGAAATACTTTTCACAGTGAAGTTTATATCGTTTTATAAGCTAAAAATTTAAAGTTGGGATGTGCGAATCTGGCAGAATTCCTGTACACACCACAGACATTGAAACGTAAATTCAAGATCACAGTGTTGCCACATGTTTCACTGTCTATGGATGTATGTATGCATGTGTGTTTGTATGTGTGTGTGTGTGTGTGTGTGTGTGAGAGAGAGAGAGAGAGAGAGAGAGAGAGAGAGAGAGAGAGAGAGAGAACAGCAAATCTCAAATGGTGAGTGGTGAGAGTGACAAAGTTTGTACCCAGAGAGCAAAATTAGTGCAACACATGTAATTTAATATTAATATAATCATCAAACTAAATAAATTGGTTGAAAATTATACAAACAGAATAGACTAAGAAAAAGTATAGCACACAGGCAGTTATGATATAACAGGGTTTGTACAGTAAAAGTCGTATGGTTTCCTCTAACACAAATAAATCAATTAGCGAAGCTCTACAAAATAAATCATGCAATAGCTAATTATTGAATTACGCTAAGTAAATCCACGTTTATTAGAGTATCATCAACATTTACTTTCGAATCACTCGAAACGAATGAATATGATATTTTCTGTTCTTTTCTTTCAACGCCCTAAACTTAGTAGATGCAGTCTTCATTCTGTGTACATTTTGTTCGCATTAAAGCAATATTTTGAGCAAAATCATGAAGAACAGTAGTTCTTCGAGTGACGTGGACAAATCGAGTCTGTTAGCGGCACTCACATACATACAGTTAATTTTAGATCTAGCGAACTAAAAGCCTGATTTTGATACTTGAACTTGCATTTGAAAGCTCTTTGCCATACTAAGGTACAGAAAAAAAAATGGGTCGGTATCCCTGGGTCCTTCTAGGACGGTTCGAAAAAAAGATTCAAAATTTTACATTTCTGATGATAGCACTGACCTCAGACCACATAGGCAACCGAAAGTTGCAGAATTGTAATCTATGCTTCAATGTCTTTCAAACGGTGTATGAGACCTCAAAATCGGTGAAGCGGTTCAAAAGTTTCTTTTTTCTAGCGCAATCACAGAATTTTTACAGATAATCGAAAAGTATGTTTCATTCTGTCTGTCTTTTTGCTTTAGCCCAAAATGGTTGGTACCAAGGGGTTTTCGGGGACGATTGCAGGCCCCGCTGGGGTAAAAACATGCTTATTTTTTTAATAGGAGTTACCGTTTTCGAGATACGGAGCCTACCTTGGTCTAAAATCGACCTTTTGCTTGAAGACTATGCACTTTTTTTTAACAGACAGCCTTACAAAATAAGTGATATCAGTACAAAAATCCCTTCGTGCTAAAGGGAAGAGTGAGCAAGAATTCTACTCACAAAAGAAGTGATATATATTTTACGAGTGACTTTCTTTGTGTCAGTATGGCAGAACGGAGGATACTACATCTCTTAATTTTATTACAAAGGAAACACTTCCGCCATAGTGACACAAAGAAAGTCACTCGCAGAATGGATATCAGTTCCTTTGGGAGAAGAATTTTTGCGTCACTCTTCTCTTTAGCCCGAAAGGGTTTCTGTACTGATTTAGCTCTTTTTGCAATCATATTCCCAGCAGGCATAAATTATTATTTCATATTTTTCTCCGATCTTTTGTTTTCAAAGTAAATATTATTATGGGAGGAAATTCGATCAACGTATGTATCATTCCACTGGATCTAATATATTTATTTGCTACATAAATGTGTCTTTGGATGATTGCAGTACATATCTATTGTTTTGGCAATTGGTCGGTCACGAAATAACAGTAAATTGACAATAATATGTGTATTTGTGACACTCTGGGAAACACTACGTCCTTGATATATGCATGAATGTGTCATAGGAGACCAGAAGCCAAAGGATACAACATGACATTGACAATTAAAGAAAAAAGTTAGAAGTAATCTTTTATATATAGTCCAAAATAAATATGACACAAAATTGTGATATATTGTACAAAGAAATCTTGGACCTTAATGCGTTCATGTACAAAATATGACAATATTGTGTCACATACACCGGTATTTCGGGTTATATGTAAAAGATTACCTTGATCTTATTTTTTTTATTCGTCAACGTCACTTGTATCCTTTGGCTTCTGGTATGGACATATATCTCTTCTATATGTGCTTAGACGATGTCCTTGTGTATATGTTTCTGTATACCAGTACACAGGATTCAAAAAGTAATTATTTATATAATTATAAAATCGCCAGTTTTAAAAAAAAACAGTTTAAAAATTACATTCATTTCAATAAGTCTTTCCATATTTTATACAATTACCTGATGTGAGTTTGTTAACAACAGTGTAACATCTTGATGTCCAGAAACTCACAGGTGATTACATCTTTTAGGTCCCTTAAATAGCATAGCGTACACTATTATTGCTAATAATAAAGGATCTTAAATTCCCGCTATGGCAGTGTCAAGAAGATATATCCTAACATTTATGTTGCCTTGCATAACAGTTCTGTTATTGTGGGATGCATAACTTGCAGGAAGTCAGCGCGGTACTAAAACAAAGTACCATTAAATAACCAGTTAATTGTTGAGTTTATTTTATCCCTATAAAGGGAGTCTTGGAGCCTTAGCCTATTGCTAGTAAAATCACACTGGTCCCTTGTTTTACTTAAGTCGCAATAAATACACGTGCAAACAAACCTTGGTGTAAGGGATTCCCTGATACTAACTTAATGTTATACTTCAGCGGAATGAATTTCTGGGCGTAGGGATACACCAAACGTCTCGCAAAAGCCAATAACATTTCGATTAACAGCATGAGGACAAAAATAATATTTACCATTAAATGCATGCGTAAGAACAGAAGTAAGCTTAGACGAAGCCAGAATATTCAATAACATGTATTTTCACTTTCCTGAAATGAGAAAACCCGCCACGTCTTTATTGTAAATGAAATATGAACTGTATCTGTATATGGCAGAGTTCTTTCTTTCTTTTCTTTTACTCGGCAGAAGTGCTTTTTAACAACATTTTGTAAGAACGGGTAGATGGCAACCCTTACCGTGAACCAAGTGATGTACGAGGTGATTTGCAATGACATGTCACTCCCAGATGTCACACTTGAGAGAGCGTCAACTAATATCAAGGGGAAAAATGTGACAGTAAAAAAGGTCAAAGAATTTTTATTTTTATGCTTCCAATGTTCAGGATTTGTGAAAGCTGTCACAAAACATCAAATTTAATGAGGTCCATATCTTCTTTCTAGTTTTTTTTTCTTTCCCTTCTCTTTCTCAGGCGCAGAAACACAGGAACAGAGGTCAACACATTGGAGACACGAGCTTGGAACGATCCGATTTAATTATATAGGTCGAAGGTCACCAAGAGGACCAAACTGAGTCTACGTTTAGATTGAAGAATTTCCTTTGAGCAGCGTAGTGTATAGATGATGTAGTTCCAACAAACGACTCTGTGTACAGAAAGATTCACATACGAAAGAAAAACAGAAAAAATATAATTTCTAAACTTTATCTACATTGTTGCTATTCTTAAGTCGCCCTCAAGAGCATTGTTGTAATGTGAACTTCTTGTGAACTTCCTTGTGATAGAGTAGCGTCGCCACTGCACCCAGGTAGTTCTTGACCATACTCGTAATTTCGAAAGACTGTACCTGAACGCCAAGCAACCACATTCACCAACCACATAAAAGGAATAGCCGTCCTTATCGATAGGTTTTGAGGTACTCATAATTATGACGCACCTAGTCGCCAAATTTAGATTCTTTCGCTACAAACACATTGTGATTCGTGATACTCTACCCTCAAGAAAGAACGAAAATGGCACACGGGGCGAGCTCAACAACACACAGGAGACCAAGAGGGAGATAGTTGTAACCTTGTAAATTTTCCTTCGCCCTAGCCATTCTTAAACCTTACATGCCTGCCCTTTTTCCCCAATTCAGAACCAAACTCGCAAAACACCTTCTGTACAATAAGGAAGATGACAGTCTAAAGTGTTTGTGACGATTCCATAGAGAATAATTTCTTGAAAGGTACTCAAATTCATAAGAAAATCGTAATAATTATGAAACGAGGTCTTTCACGGGTGATGATGATTCTTTTTTTTGGTTGACTTTGTGTATGAGATCAACAGTGATAATCAAGAACTGGAAAAGGATTTGTCGCTCACCAACTATTTCTCCTTACATTTCGACCTCCTGGTCACAATTGGCTATTCGTCTTGCTCCGTGCCATAACTTCGTTATGCACATTTGTCGATTGTGGAGTTAATGGTTACGCTAGGAACTGGATCAAGGAAATTTCCTGGAACAGGGCTGTTCACCGAATCAAAGGAGTCAATTTGGATACAATGACACAGAGCTCAAATTACCATTTCTTCATCTACAGTTCAGTGGCGGTGTTTCAGGTGAAGTTAGTGAAGCTGTACTTCACCTATTATTTTGTAATTTGTTCTTTCATTGACTAAATAAACAAAAATTGTTTCTGAAAGAAAATGAAGTAGCGTAACAAAATTCCAACAGAGAAAACAAATAAACTGTTTCCAATTTTGTATGTAGCATAAG
>JAGDQP010016349.1:487-24719 GCA_022664845.1 Lepisma saccharinum
TGTAATTACATACTTGATTGAAACACTCTTATGGTTCATCAAACTGCAGTCCAAGATGAAGTTGTAAACAGTACCTATTTCAGATTATTGACTCCAAAATCTGTTCTGAAAATGCAAATGAGTTTACCAATAGAGTTGTTAAAGTGACGACAGATAAAATGAAATATATCTTTGAGAAGTAGAATAATTATTTGGGTTTTTAAAAATGTTACTTCAAGTTTACATGTACGAAATAACATTATCTCGACCCAAATGATGAGTGTGCTTTAATTAAGAAGAATTGATGGACAATGATTTATTATTACTTTCATTATCTAAGGAATTCTCACGATGTTTTATAATACAATCTTCATAGTTATGAAGACTTTTTGGTTCAAAATTAAGATATTTTTAATATAATTGGGGCTTTCTATTTTTCTTTCACCGCAAACTAATGGTGCACTTTTTAACTAGGAAACCACTGAGAGATCTGTTAACGACTATTCTTAGGGATACTCGATTTTGTTTGCAGTTTCATTAGGTGAATGACAGAATTGTACTTAAAATATGACTCTAAGCTTTATCTTTCCTATTTCTGTCACACAATTGATCGCCAAGGAACGTAATTACTTTGAATTGTGACGGGACGTCGATATAACAGCCCTAAGTGAACAAATACAAATTTGAACAAAGATACTTTCACAACGAGCAGTGTCATAATCAGAGGATGGGCCCAAATGTTTACAGATTATTTCAATTTTGCCTCACCCCTGTTGAGGACCATCATTACGTTTTAAAAGTAAGGGATCACGTTTCCGTTAGTGCCTAGTACACATGTTCAAAATTTTAATATGTTCATACCTTAGCCTGGCTGATAATACACTGAAGATATAGTAAAAACAAGTTAGCGAGGCGTTTCTAATAACAATGGTGAAGTATCAGGTTCCTTGATAGTATTTAAGGCACGCAACCCTAGAAGCACAAGGATGTCGGGTGGAAATCGGGACAATATTGGGCTATTAATGCGGATACCGATAATGGTTTGTCATTCTGGTTCAATACCGATCGGCATTGGCATTGTATACGATATTTTAACATTAAGTGCTTTTCCCAAAACTTAATAACTACGTTATATTTCAACCAAAAAATATGCAAGATAAACTTTTCTGATTAAAATATGAATTTTAGTGAAATATCGCTGTATAAAGATGCCATCGAGCGATATCGTTCGGAAGAGTATCATGTGTGTTTTAAAATGTATGTGTAATGGAAAAGTAAGTGCTACGTATAAAACTTTTACATGCTAAGGAAAACGATGGAAATTCCGTCAGCTTGGCGTAGTGAAACGAAAACCTAAATGACCCGCTAGTGCACTAATTGAATATTTACAATGTTCACAATTTTCACAATATAGTAACCTTTAGGATGGTGTTAGTACAAGGTAAATTTCAAAAGATGTTGGTTTTATAATAAGTGTTTAAAGATACTGCGTTTTATAACCCTGTACGTCTTATTTTATATCTGCTTACCTGCTTGTATCTGTAATTTATAAATAGAGATAATTCACAAGGCAGTTAATAATAAGCAATTTCAACATTAGATCTAGCGAGCGAGAGAAAGGCAGAAAGAGACAGAGAGAAGGAGGAAGAGAAAGGGGAGAGTAATAAGACAAAGGAAACCGAATAAGTATTTACTTCTCTTCATAGAGGTTCCAAATTACAGCCTTAGGTTAGGAAGCTGTGACTCAGACTTCCGTTAATTGTCGCAGCTCCACCTTGTTTGCCCAGAGATATCTTGTTACTACTCGTATAGGAGGTGTTGAAAACTTTCCTTTAATTCCATTGTTCTTACCTAGGTGCGTGCTACGTAATTCTACTAAGAATTCTTCACTGTACAATTTTACATAGAAGTATAATTAGACAATATCTTGTTTCAAAATAAATCAATAGTTTATTCTATTAAAAATACAGATATGTATTTAGAATTACTATATAAATAAATACGACAATATCATAAAATTGACGACATAGAAAAAAGAGCTTTAATAATATTTTCTTGGCATAGCTATCGAAAGATCATTCGGGTTTGAAAAATCAGTTTCAATTACCCAAAGTTTATATTGTTTTCCTTAGTTTTGTATCATTAGCACGGAGATAGTATCTTTAATTAAGCTCAGTGAGGGCCTTTTCTGGCAATTAAAGAAAATCATTCCAGTGAGCGGGGGAGAGAGAGGGGAGAATGTGGTATGGGAGGGAAGAAGAAAAAAGTTGTTTGACTTTTTGGTAGTGTTATAAACATAAATATTTTGCATAAATTTGTTTTTATCTTATTTCTATGGATCAACTGTGAAAATAAAAGATTCTACACATATCTGAAACACACTATTCCTTTCTAACTGTATAGATAGAACCATAAACCGTAGAGTTCTGCTCGGAGAATCTTTTCTACATCAAGAGCAATTGAATCATTTTTTTTCTTTTCGACACAACCGTCAGATTTTCTCAAATTTGCGATTATGTAGAGAACTAATCTAGACATATAGAGACATAGTTTCCATAGCTTCCCTAGTAGCTATCAGCACCAATGTAGTTTCACGCTATTATGTAGAAATCCCGAAATCCCATCGTACGTTTCTCTTGTTTCCTAAAATTGATTTTTTGTTGTTGTTCAATTTAGGGCGTTTCTATAAAAAGCAATTCAGTTAAGTACAAGTTATACTGACATATTTCGAATGCTCGCTTATCTGAAAATATAAGAGTTAAACAGTTTACATCTATTTTCAACAGACTTCCAGAGTATCAAAAGTACCTTATGGAAAGTAGATGCACAATATTTATTATCATTAGGAATCGTTGGTCAAAAGTTTGTTTGCAAACTTTAAGATAAAGAATGAATTATCTAGCCAACATTAAGAGTAAATATGTGAATAATAAACATATCTTATAAACATATTGATAATAGTATACTCGAGCCAAGGATATTAAAACATTCCAAATATTAAAGTAATATTTGAAGGTTTAATCACAAGTACATTTAGAAGATATTAAGAGGAAAAACTGAATGTTGCTATGAAATATACTATGTCAATTCCAACATTGATTTAAATCGCTTTTCTAAATCTTTCTACTTAGACAATATTTTCACATTTTTACATATTTTCCTCATGTTTTCTAAATATTTTTTTCCTATAGATTCCATGAGTATTTCATTAGGTTTGTAATTTTACTTTTCCAAACTGCACCTACATTTCTAAACTCTTTCTATATATTTCTCAACAGAAGCCTAGATTGGCGCGATTAGTATTATTTAAATTGGCATAACTACCAAAGTGTGTAACTTTAAAATGAACTCAGCAATACACATAAAAAAGTTTCGAGGTGCATACTTCTCACCAAATTTCCACTCTTAATAACACCATAAATATTACAGCTATTACTCCCTTGTATTTTTTCGTGTCTTGGTAAAAACGTTTAACTATATGAAAAACGTTCCAAGACGGTCTCTAGCTTTGTTTTACAATGTTAGACTTAACACGGAGTGACTTTCATGTTTAATTACGTTATGAGGACATATAAAGCAAATTTTTTCATAATCTACATGTTACAAATTCGGAAACATGTATTCTCAGATACTATATTTTCATCCAAAATATCGCTTATGAGCAAACGCAAAAACACGTCCTTCATTATTTTGAGGCGCGTTAATTTTGAGCTATACAAGTTACACCCCAGACCCCCCCCCCCCCAATTGGTGTACGGAGGGTCAACTTGAAAATTTCAACTAGCAAAGGGGTTCGAGTAATGTATCGTTTGAAAGGTCTCGACAAAAGAAATAGTTTGCCGAAAGTTTCAAGTCGCTGTGTTGACCCCATCCAAAATGGCGGCGGTCACATTTCGTGCCCATAAAGTCCGTGTATTTTCAAAACAACTGGGAATAAAAAAAAACGCAAAAACATGTCCTTCATTATATAAAGGGGCTAACATTTTGAACTATAAAAATTCCACTCCGTGTCCCCTAGGGGGAGTAAACGCAATTCAGGGTCTACTTGAAAATGCCAAATGACAAAAGTAGTCGAGTGATACCTAGTGCCAACGGGTTTGACACAAGCAATAACTTGGGGAATTGATGTATGTAATAGACGTAACTGATAGATGTAAATTGTCAGTGTTGTGAAGAGGTTCCAAATTGCTGACAATAAGTTTTCCAGCATGTTCCTACGTACATATGCTTTATCCACTAAATAGTTTCTACATGTTCAGCCTATAAATAAGTAACTTCAAAGCGTGTATCTCCGAACCTTTAATCAGCAAAGTGTAACTGGAAAGACACTATTTAGTGGTTGAGGCATATGTACGTAGGAAACGCTGGAAAACTCATTGTCATCCATTTTTAACCACTTCACAACATTGACAATTCACATTCATTAGTAAACTCTCATAACGAAAATTAAAGAAAAAGAAAATGTTTCGAAATGTTTCTAGCATTACAAAACTATGACCTAATATAGCAGCTTACTTGTGGATACATTAGAACTTCAAAAATAACCATGACAACAACAGTTAGATACAGTAACTTCTAGATATAATTCTGTCTGAGTGAAGAATAGAAGTTTCGTTATAGAACTTTCATCTTACTGCTATTTGGAATATGGAACAATTTGAAATTCTAAGGTTCCCCAAATTATTTCTTGTGTGAAACCCGTTGACACTAGGTATCACTCGACCACTTTTGTCATTTGTCATTTTCAAGTAGACCCTGACCTCCGTTTACTCCCCCTAGGAGACACAGAGTGGAACTTTCATAGCTCAAAATGTTAGCCCCTTAAAAAAATAAAGAACGTGTTTTTGCGTTTGCTCATATTCGCAGTCGTTTCGAAGATACACGGGGTGCCAACGGACTTTATGGACATCCTATATAAATATATGTATATATTGACAGGTGGATGGTGTACAAGGTTAAACTTCAGTGAACCTTTGTTCAACATATTGCCACGCAGTTCACTTTAATAATGGCTATATGATTTGTTCCTGGCAGTACAACAGCTGGTTAAGAACGTGAATGATACTTCTGAAATGACATAAAGGTTAATCAAATGTAGAATATGGGTGAAGTTGAATTTTAATTTAATGTTTAAGGTCTTTAGTTAACTATGGCTCAGGCCGGATGGATGATGGTGTCATGAATTGGTGGATTGAAGAAATTGGGAGGAAACGGGAGAACCTCGAGAAAACCAGCACAAATGAGTTTGTCCACCATAAAGCCCACACGACATGAGCGGGAATACATCGTAGAACCAACGACCCTAAGCACCAGAGATGAGTGCTCAACCACTGAGCCACCGCGACCCCGAGAATATGTGTGTATGTGAGCCAAAGATAAAGATCCGATAAACACCCAGGATAAGCTTACACTTATTACTGATGTTCCCTCTTCACATGGTGCTCAGTCAATGGAAAATAAAACTTATTCATCCTTTTAAGTGTAACTCAGCTGTCAATAATGTGTTTCTTGGAAAGTAACCTCTAAATTCCTCGGAAATACTTAATCCATTATTCTTCATTCTACACAATTTTGCACGTCATGCGATACTACATTTTATCTGTAATTTAAAATATTCTTTGTACAAACTTTCACTTCAAACTCGGTTTCCTTCTGTAAAGATGTATATTTATCTGATCATTCTATTTTTTTCTTGGTTATTCTGATTAACCGACCGTTAATCAGAGATCTGCGTTTTTCAAATACTTTCCTTCAAAATCTTCTCGAAATTGCTTTTCATTTCCTGCGGCAAAGAGTTTCGCTTATTTTGTTTTCTAAAGAATTTGCTTACTCAACATTAATTTGATAATTTTTAGAGCATTGGAAGAGTATTTCTTGTTCGTGTGTTTCATCCTTACTGAGTTATGTTGATAAAGAGATAATAAGTAATGCGTCCTCTCTTAATGAAAGGGAAAAGATGGATGAGATGAGATTCTAAAGAAAATCTTCAGATGAGCAAAACAAAGGTCGCTGAAATGAAATCAAGTTAATGTTAAGACTACGGTTTCAGGAAAATATTTTTGCCCGGATAGAAATCTTTTGAAGTCAGATATTGACTTTAAACATTTTAAAAGTTGAAGAAAACAATGGTTTTGTCGTTTTGTTATATTCAATATTTTTTACGACGAATTCAGTTAATCCTGTTGGAATATAAAAGGAATTGCAAGCGCAAAAAATAGGTTTCTTCACCAAAATGTATCTGATCTAATAAAAGAACGCACTTTAAATGCACCAAAAACGTTGATGAAAATCGAAGAATATTGATCATATACCCAAGAATCTAAATGCAATAATTTTTATCAAGCTTTTAAAAACACATAAGCACCTATAATACAAATCCAGGATATTAGGCCTACATATAATCGCACGATATACTGTGACAATCTTTAAAGAGTATACCATTCCTAATTTGGCTCAATTAAGAAAATGTCCAAGGAAGAATTTTTGTGTTTATTGAACATTAGTTGTGTAGGTTCTTAAGACCGTTTCTCATCACGCTACTATTTAATTACGCCCTTAAGAGAAGAAACTTGGATGTAATCATGAATTGAGCTTAGTTTAAAGTCGTTTACAAAGTTTTATGATGCAACGCAAGGAATATAATGGTAGAAACGTCTTCCATGCTTGCGTGGACCACATGATTAAATGTTTTCATGATCCTTTCAGTGATATAGATCGATCCCTCCCCACGTATATTCTATTGATAAAGTATGATTAAAAGTACTAAAGATTCCAGAAGTTGTTATCATAAGATTTCCAATTAAAAATGTTGAAAGTAGATAAAATACAATGATTAATAGTAACGGAACACGGTGTAGTGTATTTTGTATACAGAAATAGGAAATCAAAGAAATAAATCGACATTTATAAAGTTTATTTACATCTTTTTCTACGAGAAAGGCAAGTTTTTATAATAAAGCCAACATTCGTATACTTCTATGGTATATTTTTTGAACAATAAAGTATGTAATTATCCGATTTTAAACAGTATTTGAAAATGTACTCTTTTATATACAATATATACAAATTTTGAGAGTGTTGTCTAATTCTGCGTTGATGAGTACATAGGAAATTAAAAAGGGTTCCGTTGGGACTTATTATATTTGGGTGACTACCATAAGGCCCGCTGTCTTCTTCCTGGGAATATTTGTTGAGAAAATGCACATATATTGTGGATATATTTTCTGATAATAATAACATTCAATTTTACAAATCATTATTTTTATTCTTAGAGTAATTATGTTATTATGATGTGTGTTCTTCAGAACAGTTCTCTCCCAAAAATTATGGGATGTCTGTACACTTGACTGAAAATAGATTGTAACTTCTAAAGAAGGTGAACATATGTTTCATAGTCCGAAGTATTCATTCATGTTCACAACGAGGACACAAGTATACATATTTATTGTCAACATCAACTCCCACGCAATATTCGTGGCTTCATGTACCACACACTACACATCGTCGCATATTTATCTGGGCCTTATTAAATGGCAATGCATGGCATGTTATTTTTAACTGGTACCTCCAAAATCAACAATATAAATGTATCTATTGTACTCTGTAGGCTTAAAAACGTACATAACCTAAAATAATCTTCAAATGCAGTCACGAACAAAAATGTAACGTTCCTTGCTGCAAAAATTATAGGAGTAGTTTTATCTTACATGAAACTTTTGTTACACCATGTAGCAATCATTAATAGACTGGTCATGGAATGATGAGTACCCAACGCACTAGCTGCTGTTGGCCTTCTATTTAGTGCTGCCATGTATAAATGAAAGCTAATTATATTTAGTGAAATCTATACCCGGCCTTATTTTAATCGGAGCCGTATTGTAGTATCTTACTGTATATAAAGAACACTGTTATGATCAAAGTGTTAGTTTAAAATAATTATGCAAATTATTTGAGATTTTAGAACAAATAAGTAAATACAGCTTATCAGAAAATATTATCTTATGATCTATATAATAATTGTATATTAATGTAATTTTGATTCCAGTGTTAGGATTTGTTGTATACTTATCTCTGTCTATCTTTAGGCAAATTAAGAAACTGCCATAAAACTGATTTGGTGCTAAATAGGTGTTACACAATTCAAGGGTGGAAAGTAAAAAGGGCAAAAGCGCCAATTTTGTGAATTGGAAATCACCTCACTACTCTGTACTCTGTGGTACATAGTTTCCTGTACCGAACAGTGTATAGGGAACATGTGCATCTAATTTTGGAAGAAAGTAAATGCAAGAAATCTCTTGGCACAAGAGTTAATTGCCCTATAATTTTGAAACTAAAGTTTGTGTCCTAAAACTGATAATTTGACTCTCATGGCCAGTTATCCAGAATGTTGTATTGGATTATGCAAATTATTTCATTATGATTTGGAGATGCAAGAAAGTGCACATATTGTTCATGAGGTGGTGGCATAGTGGAGTACGTCAGCTTTTCTTCATTTAGTTAGCTCGAGATATATAATAAAAATAATTTAATATCGCTTCACGTATAACACTGGAATGCATCCTATATTTCTGCGAATATAATTCCGGTCATTAATTCGGTGTATTCAACTGACTCCAGATTACCGTACAGTAGTTTCAATTTATTACGTTGGCGTTTTGTCTTCTAAGAAATTAATATTGTTAGGTGTAGTTATATTAATTTTAAACGGTTACAATAAGTATAATATTTGGAATATAAAATAAAACTAAACATAAATTATAATCTATATATACTGTATTATTAATAAAGTTAATAATGGAACATTAATTGCAAGTCATTTCTTAATATTTACGGTGGATTTAAATAGAGCTGTGCATCGAGCGGATTTCGAGCGTTCGAAATCCGAAGCCCGAAGCAGTCACGCTCGAAACGTGGGAGAACTGGCAAAAATCCACTTCGAGCAACTTCGAGCGTGAATAGAATTCGAGCGCTAGAAAAAAATCGAGCGCCCGAACTGTTCGAGCGGAGTGCCTGCTCGAATTACGTCATCAGATTACATTTTTGTCTTTATCTTCCTGTAACTGGTTAAAGGAGGTTCAATGTTGCCAACTAACTTAATAATAACAATGGGTTATCTAACAAAAACCTCTGAACTGGAATAGACTATATACGAAACCACGATTTTGAACCATATATACGAGAATTGGTCAAAATGAGGTAAATTCACAATTTTCAACATATCTCAACGAAACTTCGCACAACTTAGTAATTTCACAAGACGAAGAACGTAGAGTACGCCCGAAACAAAAAAAAATGACGCATATATATGAGGGTTGGTCAAAATATCGCAAATTCACCATTTTCAACATATCTCAACAAAACTTTGCACAATTTTGCAATTTGACAGGACAAAGAACATAGAGTACGTCCAAAACAAAAATTTTGACCCACATATACGAGGATTGGTCAAAATAACTCAAATCCACAACTTTCAACATGTCTTAACAAAACTTTGAAAAAGTTAGTAATTTCACAAGACGAAGAACATAGAGTACGCCCAAAACAAAACTTTTGACCCATATATGCGAGGTTTGGTCCAAATATCGCAAATACACACTTTTCAACTTATCTCAACAAAACTCTCCACATCTTCCTAATATGATGAGATGACGAACATAGAGTACGTCCGAAATAAAAATTTGACTCATATATACGAGGCTTAGTCAAAATATCGCAAATTCACAATTTTCAACATATCTCTACAAAACTTCGCAAAACTTAGTAATTTCACAAGACGAAGAACGTAGAGTACGTACGAAACAAAAGAAATGACCCATATATATGAGGGTTGGTTTAAATATCGCAAATCCACAGTTTTCAACATATCTCAACAAAACTTCCCACAACTTAGTAATTTGGCAAGATGAAGAACGTAGAGCGTCCGAAACAAAACATCTGATCCATATGTACGAGGGTTGGTCAAATTATCGCAAATCCACAATTGTCAACATATCTCAACAAAGCGATACGAGAGTTTATCAAAATATCTCAACAACCACATGGGCTTGAGGAAATACGCTACTTTCCGCCGTACAAACGAAACAAAAGTGTAAAATGTCTCCCGGTTCTGACGGCGTACGATAACCAGCTTAATATTACTATAAATCTTGTTGATTTGTATATTTACTTACAGTGATCAAAGGATGCTTGGGAAAAACACAATCAACTTCAACATTTTTTGGGGGGGTCCTTCTCGTTGAAGGACATATTATTTCTGCACTTTAACGTGCTTAAATTGTGAACAACTCCTTTGTCACCAAACAAAGTTGGCCGCCTGTTGACACAGCATGAAGTTTTATACTTTATCACCAGAGGAATATACCATTGCATGAATAAACATCGGTTTGCCCATATGGAACGACATTGATCAATATAGATATCGGTTAACGACATGGATCGATATAATGTCATGACAAATGCTCTATTTTTAATTTTAATCTATTCATTATGAACAAAAAGGTTTATAAAAATGGATTTATTCTTTGCAAAACATAGTTTTAGAAAATAGATAAATTAGTGATACCGATAATCGATGTCGACCCCACATCGATCTACGTGGTCTCAAGTGGGTCCCCTCTCGCGTCCGCATTTACGATGTGGAATGATATGGGTCCCATAACCGACCAACCTGCATGCGCTACTGGGGTATCAAACATTTGTTGAAATATGATTCAAATTAAACGTACGTTTTAGCCAATAAATGTTAATCAACGAATTAGAACAAAAAATAACATTCAAGACGCATCTGTGTCCTACTGGAGTGAATTTCTAATTTTAATATTTTAGTCTAGGAATCCAACCCAGAAATCTCAGAAATCCCGGGAAAAATTCCACGAAATTAAATTATTTTTAACAATTACAATATTTTGCTCTGCCACCATCTACTTTTTTATAATAAACACTTTAAATTAAATTCGGGATCAAACTCACGGCCCCTTGAAATCCCCGGATTTGAAATTTCACAGAAGTCGGATAATTTCTAAAGATAACGACATTTTGCACTGCAACCATTTTGGATTTCACATTTAATATTTTTGGTCTCAAATTTGCAATCAGCGTCCCATGAAAGCCCCAAATATAATATAAATTTACACGAAAATCAAATGTTTTTTTAACAATCAGAATTTCACGCTCCCTCCATCTTCGATTTGAAAATTCAATATGTTTGGGCTCGTATTCGTAATCAGCGTCTTTCGGAACACCCACTTATGAAATTTTACAAAATCTGATAATTTTTAAGAATTTATCACTTTTCTGGTTGCTGCCCTCTTGGATTTCAAATTTCAACATTTTTGAACAGTAGTCGAACCCAGAGCCTCTTAAAAGACCTGGATATAAAACTTCAGGAAAAATCAAAATATTTGAACAATTATCATATTTTGCGCTGCCGCCATATTGGATTTAAAAATTCAACATTTTTAGGCTCGGATTCGTAATCAGCGTTCTTCGGAACACTCACATATGGAATTTAACAGAAATCTGATAATTTTGAACATTTTATCACATTCCAAACTGCCGCCATTTTCGGTTTCTCATTGACAACGGAATCGATCGAATATCTGATTTTTAACAATTTTGACATTTCTCAAAATTCAACAATTTTAGTTTCGGAATTGAATGCAGCATCGCATCGCAATTATGATATTTCGCTCTGTCGCCATCTTGGATTTCAAAATTTTATATTTCTAACCTCGGAAATGGACTTAGGGCTCCTTTAAGTCCCCACATATACAATTTCACGAAATTCTGATGATTTTTAACTATTGTGACATTCAGCGCTGCCATCTTTGATTTCAAAAGTGTATATTTTTGCCCTCGGTAATGGACTCAGGGCTCCTTCAAGCACCCACATATAAAATTTCACGAAAATCTAATGATATTTAAAGATATGTCATTTCGCGTTGGCGCCATCCTGAATTTCAAAAGTGCATATTTTTGGCCTCGATAATGGACTCAGGGCTCCTTCAATCCCTACATATACAATTTCAACAAATTCTGATGATTTTTAACAATTGTGACATTTCGCCTTAACGCTATCTTGAATTTCAAAATTGTATATTTTTGGTCTTGGTAATGAACTTCCTCATCAGACTACTTTTTACAATTATGATGTTTCGCGCTGTCGCCGTCTTGGATTACAAATTTAAACATTTTTGGGCTCGGAATCGTAGTCAGCGTCCCTTGGAACTCCCAGAAATGTCGGCGTTAAAGTGCCTATAGAATCACGATAATAGTTTTTTTAGTACTTAATTAATTATCTGTTGTATCAAAACTATAAAGTTGAAATTATACTATTATCAGAATAATAGTATCACAGTTGGCAACATTGTGTACTACGTCCTTTACCAAGATAAATGGAGGGGAAGGGGAAATTCCAGGACTTTCGAGCGCTCGAATCCAGGATTTCGAGCAAAAGTGTTCGAATAAATCTGTCCTGCTCGCTCGAAAACGTATTTTTGTGTTTCGAGCGCTCGAAATCCGCTCGTTGCACACCTCTAGATTTAAAGGAAGTTTGTTTTCAGAATTACATTTGTAAGAAAGTGAAAATAATTAATCAATCAGGTAATAAATAGAAAACTCGCTAAATGCTATTTCCAAAATCCATACATCAAGTGCTTGTCAGAAAAAGCAAACATGATCTAAAATCTAAAATCTGAATCTAAAGTTCCATCAACTTCAAGGAACTTTCAATTGCGGACAGCACATATTGTAGATCACGATGGAGGTTAAACAGGACAGAGGTTTAATTTAAACTAAAGCGATGTTATGTTGTAGACATGCGAATTTAAGAGTGTGTATAATTAAACAAATAACGAACAATGTAATTAGTATTCTCTATCAAGATACGAAATGTAATTACTTAGGTAGTTTCCTATTAATTAAAGGCTGGGTACTTTAATATAGTTGACTGTAGCTCAGTTAACAACGAACATTGTTACAGAAATGTTTCTAGACGTAGTTGTAAATCCCATGACATTTTGTCTTCAATAGCGACCAAGATAACGCCCTTATTATACTTTCCCTGTAGTAACTAGGAACGTGATTAAAGAAAACTTCACAAGAGCTTGAGGTGAAAAGCCCAACAGAACCAGGAAATCTGAATGAAATAAGCGAATGTTATTTGAATTTTAAAGTCGTTACTGAAGGTTAGCGACTAAAGGCGAGCTTTAAACGAGTTAAATATTTACAATTATCTTGTTTTAAGATAAAAACTTCATTAATATAAATTTGTAACTGTTAATAGTTTAGAAAAAAGAATTGTTGAAAGAAACGTATTTGATTCATTAAACAATAAGGATCTATTCGATATACTTAGTGAAATAGAAATGCTTATTTTAAAGCATATAAATACATAGTTTACGTCCTACGAATATCATGGTTTGCATGTGAGATAGGAAACTTCTGAAATAGCCCCTATTACATTTCATTTAAAATATCTTTTGAAAATTCAGTTGACAAAATGTGTATAATCGTAGACAATACAAGTAAATTTCTATACGTTATTCTGTTCTAAAATCTTACTGAAATTAAAATAAATTTCATTAATGCCAGCATATACGTAGATATTCTATTTTTATTATGTTATAACTCTTTAAATTAGAGGATTTAGATTAGTGATTTGGTATCTTTGAAAAGTTCTATTAAAGCAGAATTCTTATGTAACAAATATAAAGTCTGTATCAAAAAAGGAAATGGAATTTAATACATTTCAGTATTTGAGCAACTGATTGGTTCAGTACAATTGATTTTCATGAAGAGCCTCAAACTTAATACATACGTATGATACGAATCAAAATTCAGGATGAAGCTCATATTATCCATTTCTTAAGTCAGTATCGAATCCGTTCGTTTTCCCTTTAGGTGATACAATTTCTTTACAACTGAACATCCGGCTAGTTTGTCGCGTGGTAATAAGAAGGAATGACGCAGAACAAGGTAGAGAAAATGGAAAGAAAGACAGTGCAGAAAGAGGGATTGAAGGAGATGGAGGAGAATACGACAGCGATGGACAAAGAACAGAGTAGTGCTTTCGAGGGATTTGAGGAGTGCATTTTTAGTCGAGCGAATGTGGTGTTGGGATTTCGGAGAGGGAGAGGAAAAGGAAGAAGTATGTGATCAACTGTCATTTCCCATGAGAGCAAAAGTCGATGTGTGGCAAAAGAGGAAAAAAAGCTTCTGGATGTAAAGGAGGAAAATAACAATTTTGTTGGAAAATTCGAATTCTCACAATTACTAGATTTCGAAGTGAATTTTGATGTTAACTTAAGAACCAAAAGTGAAACAATATTAGACATAAATTTAATGAAATCGTTTTAAGTTCACTGGACGCGAATAACAAATCATATAATATTATAATTACAGGTATATCAAATATTAAACATGCAGATTCCTTAGAGAAAAGAAAATTATTAAATTCCCTTAGAATGCTTTTGAAATTGTTGACAACATTTAACATTAAATTTAAAGAATTTATTTAATTTATTTAACAAACTCCAACTATAGGTAAAATGCCATTTTACTTTGACACAAACAAAATCAAGAACACAATGAGAAGTATATGTAAATCCATCGGCTTATTCAAGGTTTTATCCCAGCATTTGCTTGGTTCGACCTAGAAACCCCAAGAAAAACATCTATCAAGATATGCAGTCACTTTGAGTGATTCACGACCTTCCTAATTCAAAGGTAAACACTCTATCAAAATGGCTACGAATGCTCGCTGAAAACCGTTTTGATTTATCCTCCACTAACAGCATAGTACGGGAATAAGTGTACAAATTTCAATGTTTACCAATATTATTTTGTTTAGAATTAGCAAGAATGTTAAATAATGTGAGACAAGACCTATGTAATCATAATGTCAACATGACATTGATATGGTTTCCATATAAATGGACATTAGCTGTGTATATGGATATCCTGTGGACGTCCATTAGACATGTTATGGACTTCCAATGGACATCCTATGGATGTCCATGTGTTCTTTATTAGATATGCTGTGAACCTGTATTGACCTACATTGGACAGTCATAACACGTCCTTATTGATGGGTATTGTAGGTACGCTGAGATGTCCATTGGCCGATCTGTTGACTCTGTGTAAGTATATAAACCTGCAATGGACATTCGTAACACGTCCTTATGTATGGGCATTGAGGGTACGCTGGGATATACATTGTACAATGGCCCACCTGATAACTATATATGAGCCTCCGTGAAACGTCCATGGTATGTCCTGTGTTGTCTGGGTCTACATCCCTAATCCGAATGTATGTCCAGCTGTTACTTATACAAATTTACATGCTTGCATCTATTTCCACCAAATATTGCATACGTGCACCTTTGATCACGGGACAGGCCATAGGCATATTTTAATTCACCGGAAGTGGACGTTTGACGAACTAATTAAAGACATTTATCCTATTGTTATTAACAATTAAATAAATAAACTGTTTTTATGTTTAATTTAAGAGAACTCTCAAATGAATAAATAAATATTGTAAATCCATGTTTTAAACATAATAACTTTAAATTTCTAGGCGGTCAAGCTAAAGATAAGTCACTCTTAAAAAGTCTTTAAATTACTTGGTTATTTTTTTTATCGACTTAGTGTATGAAAATAAAAATAAAATCTTCTGTAGTTATCGATATACAGTTATTATAGAAAGCTTTAAAGGAGATCAATATTCCCAGTATTTAGTGCAAATTGTGATTCCTCTCTCCCGTATTGAACTGAATTTATCTATGGCCTGTAAACTTTTATGTCTGAGACAGGAATAGTGTAGGGAAAATGAAGAGGAGTCGTCTAGGCCCCAAGATGATAGTACCACCTCTGTATTTACCTGGTGTGCCCTGAGAAACCTCAATCAGTACGGTAAAACACTACTATTGAGCCCAGGACCTCGCGAATGCGAAACAAACGGTTTACTAACTGAGCGACGACCTCTTAATCCCTTAGGATCTATGATACATATATGGTAGGAAGAACACCAATCACTATTAATGTGATATGTAATCGTTTCAGTAACTATTTATTTAGACTGCATTAACAAGCTAAAAATAATTTGCGATATAAATTTAAAATAAGTTTGTCGCCGTCTCACAATTCACAAAGGAACTAATACTTTATATTTAATGTGTTTTTCTTCTTAAGTGGCCCACATACGTTGAGCCTTAGAGCGTAGAAAAAGTGGCGGCATGCAGAATGAAACATGCAATCTTCAGAACTACTGTCCCGTTTAATAAAATGGAAGTCGAAGCCAGCGGATTATGTTGTTGTATCTAATATAAACCTAATTTGCCCGAGAGGAAGAGAAAATTTTTCTACACTACTACTCTTCCGTAATTTTAAAAAGTGAATGACATTTACATGGTAGTAAACTAAACTGAGAAGTTCTTTAATACGCCATAACGACATGTTCCGGAAACTGCCCGTTTGACAGTTATTGTCATCTTGACCTTGGAAATACGACAATTGTGCACAAACCTCTGTGAAATGTGTTTCTTGTTGCTGGAAATGAAACAAAGTAGTAACAAAAATGACTACTAGTTATAAAATTCAGTGTTGTAAAGTCTGCATAGGTATGAATCTTTAATAGTAGACACATTTTACAGCAAGGAAAAATCTCGATTACGGGTGGAACAAGAACCCACGACCTCTAGCTTTCCGGACCAGCGCTTTCCCAGAATTATCCAGGATCTGAAACCAGAAAAAGGATACCAGGTTCCAGGACACGAGCACCAGGTTACAAGAACCAGATCCGAGTCCTTAGTTTCTATTTCGAAGATACGAATTTGGGTCCCGGTTGCAATATTACATGCCCGAACAAGATCCATGTGTTGATCCATATTATATAACAGTTCATAATAAAATTAACTTAATGTGGACCTAGTGTTTTCATCAGTCACGCCAATCAAATATTTAAGCTCTGACCAATTTCTTACTGCATCCTTTCCCCTACCATATCCCAGTCGGTTCCATAGATACCTAACCCTAAAGATCATAAACAATACAAATCCTTAATGTGGACCATTACTGTCTTTTTTTCCCAAGACATATAACGAAAATATTATATCTCACGATCCCATTATCATCCAAAATTACAATTCATAACAAGCTAAGTAATGGTTTTATTGTAGACAGAACTAAAGCGCCACCCCCCCCCCCCCTATCAATTGAAATTATCTTATAACGTATCGAAAAGTAAGAGTTAAAGTCGTAGGGACAAATTGGAATCTAAGCGAATGCCGGACTTGTCGGACTTGTAGTTACTGAGATCTAGGGGGAGACAAAGAAGTATACAGATGAAGAATATTAAGTGATTGAAAAGGACCTGCCAGTTTTAGAGCTTACGTGATATGTTATTCCATAGTTTGGGACCATTGTGAATCCAACGATGTATGGCTTATCTTTGTCGGACTTGTAGTTACTGAGATCTAAGGGGAGCAAAAACACGTAGGTGAAGAATACTAAGAGATTGAAAATGACCTGCCAAATTTAAAGCTTATGTTATAGGTAATTTCATGGTAAGAAAGGGACGAGAATAAGTCGAAAAAATTATTTGGAATGCTCCAAATCTGCTGATGTAATTAATTCCTAAGTGTACATAAGTTATATACTATATTTCTACAAATTTGTATGATAGAATCTTTTACAGTTTTCACATTTCAGCTAATTTAATATTTTATGTTCTCTCTTTCTTGATTTGCGCAATCGCTTGGCATTTTTTCTGATGTTGATGTTCGGTTACTTTACATTCAAAACGTTAGGTATCGGCTTTGTCGCGTTTCTCATTTCAGTTATCTCCTTTCCTCTGGCATTAAATAAGGACAGTGGGAATTTTATTTTTCACTTTTTTACAACAAATTCGTGCACATATATTCATTGTTCTCAATTATTTTCATCTAACTAAAAACAAACAAATGAAACATAGTCAGACTGCAAATAAAATTACAATACTGAAATTTCTCTACTGTGATAACCCGCAGGACTGGGAATGCATTAATTATTATCAAATAAGATAGATTAAGTTCTGATACGCAAAATAAAGTTACTTTCGCATTGGACAACGATAGAAACAATTAAGGTCACTTTATCCGCTTATAAATTAACAATAGTTAAGCTATTGTACCGTTTCTTGTGTAGAAGTACGAATGAGATATAGGATATAAATTCAGTTGTGAAAAAATGCCTTAGCGGAAAAAAATATAAACATTTGCGGCTGTAAGAAATTTAGTTCTCTATGTTGTTTTAATTCAGTCTGTATCGTTCTTCTCTATCTTCTTACATTTAAACGACTCAAAAACATACAAGGGAGTGGATAGTTGCAGGAAATACATATCTTATTTGTTATCTTCACTGTTTTATTCTAGTCATGAATAAGCACATTTCTTAGAGGAAATGAACTATGATTCCACATGTTTTATATAATTCACTCTCTGTTTATTAGTGGCAAGGTCATAGACCATTCACTTGCACTGTTGAAAAGCAAAGTATCGAATTTTACGGAGGACAGCAAAACTGAGTTTTTAACAACATATCCTTGAGCTCCAAGCATATGCAAAAATGGTATCTTGAAGCAAGGTCAAAGGTACTATACTCTTCTAATAGGCGTTCGGGACTAGGTCAAAACCCATCTAGTGATTACGATCACGAAATTTGGATTGCCAATGAGGATAGAAGCAGATTTGAGTTCTGTTTCAGGCAGTAACAAACGAGATTTTCCGGCGTTTCCACTAGGTGCCATCAATTACCGGTATTTTACTTCGACAAATACCCTTAGAACAACATTTTCTGTCTGTAGCCGCGATGTTATCCATCAATTATTGTACGATTAGCGTATACTATAGTTGTTCAACCAATAAATATAAGTTACGTTGCGTTAAAACATATGGCTAAAGAATAATTTGATTTAAACTATAAACAAACATAGAACGATGCTATTTTATGTTTACACATCGTTAATGAAGCATATGTAAGGATTATTGAATGAACGTTGGAACTGTCTCACAATTTAAAACCTACCTTCAAAATTAATTATAGAGCTTAAGGTGAAACATCTAGACTCTTCTCCTTCAGTTAATAATTTCTATCTTCATTGAATTTGAATTGCATTTATTTATCGGTCATTAAGCGTCTAAACATTCAACACTGGTTGCATAACTATTTTTTTAAAAAAAAACTTATTTTTATATACGATCTTTTATTTAAAAAAATATTATGGCCTTATTTCTCAGGGAGCGATCATGTTTCCAACATGGCAGACGGCATGTTTGGTCCTGTAAATATGTACCGAAACCTGAATATCTCAAAAACTAAACGTCCTAGAGAGCTAGAACAAAATTCATTGCGTAACTTCTAAACTGTACTTTCAAGATGTGAAATAACTTTTCTCAAAACTAATTCTCTTATTCCATACATTAGGCTAAAAGTAAGTAACGAATTTTATATAATGGATTTTTAAGCCACTTATTTGGGTTGAAGATGTAAAGAAGTTGAATATAAGATTGCAATTTTTAAAAATATTTAAAAATAAATTTTCAAAAATGACCAATTACGGGCTTAAATATCTCAGATGGATCCACATGAAAAAATGAAAGTTGGTGTCAAGGAAACCTTGTTTGTGTTCAGCTCAAAACCAAAATATAAACTTTTATTTCTAACGGTTTTAGTCAGAGCAAGCAGATTATATGTGTATGTATAGCCTTATCTTACTATGCAACTTAAAACTGCACTTTTAAGTCGCATGAACTTTTTTTTCTTGACCAAACCACTCAAAAGTAAACATTGCAACTTTTACTGTGATTTGAGCACATCCTTGCGACCAAATTTCAGATTTTTTAAGATGACCTATTTGAGAAATATAAGTCCGAAATCTAGCATTTTTCTGCAAAAGCCTATGTTTTAACCCCCGGAGCAAATAAGCGGTGTTATTCAAAGCCACACATTTTTATATACGCTCATCCTGTTTGTAGTTCTAAACATCACAAGAGAAATTGTAGTCTTTTATTCAATTCCTTCACAAAAACATGCTGGCCTATCTGAAGGTACAACATTCGCACTTGCATGGTATGACGGACAAAAACCGCTTGCACTGACGAAACCATTTTGAAATAAAATTTGCAAATCTGTTGTAATTTGAGCATATGGAAGAATATTTTATCACTAAATTTCAAATGGTTTCAAGAAGACCTATCTGAGTTAGATACATAAGCCTAAAATCTGGTATTTTTTCGGCGAAGGACCATGCTTGAATCCTCATACAAAAAATTGTAATTCAACGTAAGGATTTT
The DNA here is from genome assembly GCA_022664845.1 of Lepisma saccharinum. NCBI lineage: Eukaryota > Metazoa > Arthropoda > Insecta > Zygentoma > Lepismatidae > Lepisma > Lepisma saccharinum. The sequence goes on from JAGDQP010016349.1 coordinate 20,797, forward strand.
TTGTATACAGACACTCTGTTGGTAGGTCTAAACGTTACACAAAAATTCAGTCTTATATTTAACTACTTCACAGAAAAAGTGGTGGTATTTTCGGTGGATATACCCAATTTGCGTTTGTGTAGTATGACGAAGATATTTCACTTGTACTGACTAAACAACTTCGAAATAAATGTTGCAATTTCTGCTGTGAGTTTGGCACATGCAAAGCTGATTGAAACCAAGTTTCAGTTTTTTTTTCACGAATACCCATTTGTGGTATTTAAGCCCCTCATTCGGCATTGTTCGTGAAGGATCATGTTTGAACCACAGTAGAAAAAAGGGGTGTAATTTAGGGCCATGATGCAAACATTTATTTTTAACAAATTGGATGATTTGGAGACCCTTATGGCACTTTGGCATCTTTGACTCATGGTGTGATAGTGTAGGGTGGAGGATAGGGAAAGAATCAGCTAGGGTATTTCTTAAAGTACCACCCCGACATTAACCATGTAAACCTGAGTAAAACGATGTAGGAGTTCAGTCAAGGATAGTTGGTCGCAGGTTTCGCACCTATTCACTATCAGTTTGAAGTCTTCTACCTTACAGCATGGACTACAGGTTTGGGTAATTTTGTCTTTAGCTCTCACTGTAGTTATTAACAAAATTTTCCAATTCTGTGTTAGTATGTATGTGCAATATAGCAATTTTTATTCTTTATTGTTGAAAGGTTGCAGGACAAAAGACAAAATACCATAAGTGCAGTAGGGAAGGAAAATTTTATTGTCCTAACAAAACTATGTCTTTTGAAAGGCTGGTTCCTTGGAAAGAAGGAAGGAAACGAATCAGGGAGAAAGAAATCTGCTATCGATCTTTGTCCAAGATAATCCAATAAGTGAGGGAATTGGAGCCAGTGAAGAAAAATGAAACACTAAGCGAAGCGTTCGATAGTCCATACAGATCATCAATCAATAGATGACATGTGACACAATTCGTCACTGGAAAAGAATAGCCATATACAATTTTAGATGCTCTTCTGCCGAACTTTATTTCAATCAAAATAGACAAAGTGAAGACAATCAAGAGAGATCTTTTCACCGTAGTGTCAAATGTATACCAAACAAAAGAGACGTGACGCTGAAGTGTGTCTTCGGTTAGAAATATAGTTTCACAAAACATTAAATTGTATCATAATGCTTATTCATTTAAATCTAATAATCAGATAATTTATATACTCATAACCATTCCTTTGCTTTCTATAAGATATTGAAATTAACTGAAAAAAATCAACGCATTAGTTTCATAATCCAGCATTTAGTATGTATCTTGCAGTATTGGAATAAATTATTATACATAGTGCGTAGAATATTTGAGAACTTATTTGTGTACAAAATAAAACAACCCTATCTGACTAAGTTCCAAATATATTGTGATGAAAATGTGTACGAATATGCAACATCTATTCACTTAATAGTTTACTCCATTAAATCCCCTCGGGCTGCATTACGGCTTCAATACGGGATCTGAAGCCGGGACATGTGTGAATTAAGTAGTCCTTATTCATTTCGGAAATTATTCGGACACTGGCGGTCGGCAACGACGCGTGCTGCTTTTGGAATATTTATTAGACTCTCGTTCAGAAACACTACACATATATTAGTCCACGGGGTGTAAATCGAGTGAGTTCGGACGCCACATATTTTGTGCAACGTGATTATGGAAAATTGTTGGGTGTCATGAACCGTTTTTGCAGGTACGGAGACTTGATCAAACACGTATGGTCACATGATCTATCGATGGCTTAAAGCTGTTTTAACACCTCAATGTAGACAGCAGGAATTTTGCGAAGACATTGCTAAAGAAACGACACATAAGAAACACACCACTCAACCTCGCCACTCATCACTCATAACACCGTTGACATTTCTGGAAACATGATACGCATAACCCTCGGATCATCTGAAGAAACGACACATAAGAACCGGGCGTGTCGTCTGTTCACCATTTTGTCCTGACCGAAGTTTTTCCATCATCGAAAGAAACAGAGCACGACAAGTTCTTCTTGGCTCTTCACCTTGTTGAATACCACTTTCCACGAGTTTTCTGTGTTCTCGCAAAGATGAAATGATCTCTCCTCATGGCATATTACTTGTAGCGCAGGTCCTCGTGCACCACACGTCTGATTGTGTCCTAAAAGCTGGAGATCCATTGCGATGTTTGTGATGGAATTTTCCGCTTTATCATCAGTAATATTTTGCACGTACTGCATAAACTCGAATGTTTTGTTAGTGTCCGAATATTCAGCATACCATTTGCATTTCGATACAGAAGCACATTAACCTTGGAAGCTTCCAATTTGTTTAGCAATTCGTGTACAGATAATCTGGCAACTTTCCGAAACTTTGCAAGCTCTAAACAACCGTGTTCTTTGCAGACAGCAACAACCATGGAAGTCTTCTTCATTTGAAGTGTCAAGTTATATTCGACCATGATGCACTGGGAATGATAATGTTTATACATTAGTTGCAAGAGAACTATGGATCGCACATCCTATGTCATTAAATATCCTACGCGCTCTGTATGTATGTACATTTCAATCTGAAGTTGTGTGCCTCAAAAAATGCTTATTCTACCGATATAAAATATATTATACCTAAGAATGATTCAAATATTGTGTGCCAAAGTAACAGAATAAACTTCAGAACAAGCCTATTGTAATAATTGTTATGATATTAATAGACAGGTTTTACACATACTTAATCTTTTAGATTAGTTTAACGATTCTTTGTTAGTGTCTAATATTGATAGTTTAAATATCTAATGTATGAATCGCTTTCAATACAAAAAATAACGTGTCACATTCCAAACGAGAAAAAAATATTTACTGAAAGGTGTTCACTTCTAAATCACAGCCAAATCAAAACAAATTGGCATAACCAAAAAGCTAATCAGTGACCCCATGAATAGAAATAGGTATGATAAGATTCAAAGCATGCTTTGGTGTCTATCGAATTGACATGTTAATTTTCTTTGCAGAAAAGTTTCAAATTGACTTTCATTATTTTTTTGTTGTTGCCTAACCATCCAAAATCATGTTGTCAATTGAGATCATTTGAACATTGCCTATAAATTATAGTTTATCTTATTGAAGAATATTTACTTTCAGATTATTTTCTGATATTATTTTTTTTGTTCTAAAACACGAGAGACTTCGAGTTTCTTCCTCTGATTATAGTGTATATAGGACACATAGGTTTAGTTCTCATTCCCCTAAAATACATTGAACAAATATGGTAAACCTAAAAGAATATAATATACCTTCTTCAAATGTGATTTAGATACAAACCCAGGGAAACTAGCCATTTTCACTATGCTGGAATAGGAACACTGGTAACACACTGGAATAAGTTCGGTTCCGAAAATTGAAGTATATATGTGTTTTTTATACTAGCCCAGAATTGAAATTAAAAGACTATTTCTGTACAAGATTTGGGTAATTTTAGTATTTATTTCTCTAAATATATCTTCCATTTTATTGGTGAGATTCATCAAGCCTCATTAGGATTGTAACGAATGTTTACTTGACGAATGTAATGTGTCTAAAAGCGTTTAAAATTACATAATAATTCTATAAAGTCTAACAAAGATTGGTGAAACCTACCATATGTGTCACAACCATAACTATCGGTATGAAAAAGAGTTCGGAGAAACGAACAATTAGTATTAAAAGTACTTTTTAAAATACAGCATAAGTATATATTCAATGATATTTTTAAGTATCGACAAATTTTGTTTTAAACAAGTAGAAAGAGAATGAAGTAATAATATAGTAATGCTATATAGTTCAAGAAATAAAAATCTGTATGATAAACCTATTTGACATAAAATAACAACACAAATTTTATATAATTCTAACATATTACTCTAAAATAAGCGTGTAATTATAA
>JAGDQP010016349.1:30490-40763 GCA_022664845.1 Lepisma saccharinum
CTGCAATATTTGAATTCCCAGAATTTATTTTCGGTCCGTTTCTATAATTTTCAGTGAACATGTAAGGCTAATAGGAAGCAGCATTTTTTTTATGTCATCGTACAAATATAGATAGAACAAAATAGAACCATTCTGATAAAAGTACATTTCGGCGAACTAAAATTAAGTTACTGTTCCATTACAAAGACTTGTAAAAGAAGTTGATTAAAGTTCCACAAAACTTGATCTCTTATAAGCTGGTTACAAACAGGATTTTCATGTGTTTCTGCAATCACTCAAGTCAAAGGTAGCAAAAATGCTTTCTCGGTGACAAATAAAATACAAAAAGACAACAGCGACAGTATCTAAAAAGCTAATGATGTTGATAATATGTTTACGAAGGCACATAGGTAAATTGGCAAAGTTAAAGACACTAGGGTAAAACCCTATATCTTTGAAGTGTGAACAAATATTTCTTTAATAAAATTTTCCTCAACAAATTATATAAAAAAGAATCTAAACCCTCGTAATTGGCACAGATTGTAGTAAAGAGTACTACAAATCCTATACACTACGAAAGCTCACATTTGCATTGATATTTCTAATTGAATAATTGTCTAAAATTTATTATTCATCAACCTGAATCACAAGGGTTAAGTCATAAGTCATGACAACATTTTTTTTCGAATGGGGGATAACAGGACAGATCGATGATATACGTTGAAAACCTTATGGCATGTACTGTCGAGTGGTCCCACCAGATGGTGTATGTGAGTAGAGCTGCATGTCTGAGCATGCCCCGACGTTCAGTAGATGAGCAACAGTGGTCCGGAATGAAGATTACGAAGAGTGAACAACATGCGTATGTGAAAGTAGCATTTCTCCGCCGCAGGAATGCACGGGAATGCCACACAGAGTTACGGAAAGCACTAGGTGCGCGTGCCCTACCATATCGAACAATGGCGGGGTGGATAGCGCCCATATTGTGCGGCAAATCGGTAGTAGACACTCTGCACTTTTTAGAAGCCGCTATCCACGTCGCCACTGTTCGATAGGGTAGAGCAAGCGCACCTAGTGATTCCCGTAACTCTGTGTGGCATTCCTGCCGCGGAGAAATGCTACTTTCATATACTCACGTTGTTCACTCTTCGTGATCTCCATTCTGGACCACTGTCGCTCAACCACTGAACTTCGAGGCTTGCTCAGTCATACAGCTCTACTCACATGCACCATCTGGTGGGACCACTCCACAGTACATGCCATAAGGTTTTCAACGTGTATCTTCGATCTGTCCTGTTATCCCCCATTCGAAAGAAAATAAAAAGTTGCCATGACTTATGACTTAACCCTCGTATTTCATGTTTTTAAATTACTTTATCCTGAGCGGCCGTAGCTTAGTAAGTAGAGTATTGGATTCTTATTCAGATAATTTTGGGTTTAATATCAGCAGCCGAACATCTTGACTGAGGTGCTTTCAGAGATTTCTCTGTAACAACAGGTAATAGCCGGGATGGTAACTTCAACTTATGACCTGGTCGATACTTTCCCACGTCCTTTTTCCTCCATATTTCGCGCCAAGGCATAGATGCCTAAAGACCATATATAAATTCCTTTTTTTTTTTGCAAAAACCAACAGTAGTCTCTCCTACTTAATTTTAATAGAGCAACAAAAGAGCTTTAAAAATTCCTTTATTTTGACTGAATTTCACTACATTTTTTGTATAATCTGTTCACACAGGTATTTATATAAATTCCATGCTATAACTTTCTTTAAAATATTCCGTATTGCATGTTCAATATTAAAAAAAAGCATCGTTTGAAGAAGTTGAACGAAATATATGGCAGATTACTGAAACATATTCAGTATCTAATTTTAGAACTTTTAATGACTACGTAAGCACATTATATAATAAAAAATTATCTATAAAAATTACCTACAGTTTTATGACGACTGGTCGCTGGATGGTCGCACGTGTTCTCATATGCATGCTTGATAATTTTGTTTTTCTTTGCTGCTTCCAAAATGATTGATTTTTGTATAAAGGTATCAGACATTTTGTACATGTTTGCAATTAGAAGCACTGGTCACATTAACCTGACTTAAATTCAAAATTTCTGTGTGGTTTCCTACATTCATTCATAACAATGAAATAATCGTCTACAACAAAAAAAATCTATAATTGCATATTTATTAACCGTACTGCACTATCATTAGAAAGCTACATAAAATAACGAAACTCTACTCGTTACTAACGTCCCTGAATCGGAATGACCGAAATTAATCTAATTGAACTGTCTAATTGAAAGCATATTCGGTAACCAATTGAAAATTTAGATTTGTTACCGTGTATCGAAACAGTTAGCAGTAACTTGTATACCATCTCTGCTTTCAGAGGAAAGTTCAGCATACTTCCTGAGTAAAGGTTTTATTTTAAAAATCAAAGAAATATCTATATGAAAGGAACATAAAAGGAACTGAGACAGTTTTTTTTTTCTTTAAATAGAGTAAGCCAAATAGTCTTACTTTACCTCTTGCATTTGTTAACATATTCCGATATAAATTCTAGAATAGAATCAAGTTAGTTATTTGGCCTTTTTTGAATAGAGATTAATGTAATCTTGGTAGCAAGGAAGTATTTTCTTTCAATAACACTCTTGTTTCTTTTCCTTCTTTGTATCACTTCTTCCATCCAGTTTCCATTAACCGCAGAACTAATTTATTTTATTTTGTTTGTGACTCGTTCCTTAGTGAATTGCTTCCCGTATTTCTCTCCCTACGCTCGCTTTGTTATTTAATCTGATAGCTTACTTGTTTTTTTGAGGGAGCTGTCTTTGAAACAAAAAGCGCTCTCACAAAACTGTCTTTTCTTTCAATCTTAAAGGTGGTGTTAGTGTAAATAAGCGAAACAAATGTAGATGAAAGGAACACCAAGTTAAGCCAGAATCAGCTCGGAAGTTAAAGAACAGAGAAAAGTTTTTGACATCTAAACCGTATTTCATTATACTACACCATGAAACAAGAATTATATATTATTCACGTGCTTTGAAATGTGATATTCAAGGATTGTGTTGTTAGTATCTTATTAAAGGAATTTACGGCAAAAAGCAACTACGTAATTTACGATTACATTATTTTGATCTTCATCTTTAAAGGAAAAATGTTTATTCCTACCCAGAGCACAGCGAATAGAATATGTCTTTTACGTAGCGTGAACTGAAATAAATCTACACACTTTCTGAGGAAGTTTTCAGATGGTAACATAAATTATTTATAGTAAGAGTTCAGGCGTTTGACTTACCTCGTTACTGAAACTTCTTTGGTGAGGAAGCAGTGTATTTTTAAATTCCACGTGATTTGTTTTGTGTGTATTCAAATAGAACGGTATTGTACGTATAATTTAAAACTTGTACACGATATTTAGCTAGTTGTTGTCATTTATTTTACCCACAATCGAAAAGTTCCTAGCTTGAACAGTTACATAAGCGGAAACATGTCGATTCTGCAGTATCATTAAGAGAAGAGAAGAAAATATAATTCTAATTATATACGATATTGTTTAACTTGACAACGAACAGCCGTTGTATATAAGCTGATTAATGAAATTTGAATGTTAGTCACGTTAGTCTTAGGTTGGTTGTAGAAAGGAAGTTTTTTTAAAAAAATAGGTGGTGGTGCTAAATTACATATTGTGTAGTTTTTGTTAAGGAATCATTCACGTGATTAGGAAGAAAGAGTCATATTGCATAAAGCAATTTGATCCCCAGATTACTTAATCAATGAATTAACCTACGAGCCATAATTATAGACGGCAAATCCTATTCTCTCATCCTATTTCCTGCTACCTGGTGTTTGTAGGTTTGCCATCTCTCCCTGAATCCCAGAAGTCTCCCGGAATCGAACTCACTCTCCCGGTCTCCAGGACAAGCTTTCGTATCTCCCGGAATTATGTGATTTAATGATATTAATGTTTTAATATTACCTTTCTAAAAATAATCTGTTTTAATTTTTTATCTGAAGTTAATTTTCTTTCTTTCGTATTCATTGTCAAGCGAAGGAGATTTATTCATGCGAAACAAATCCATAATTCTATTTTTAAGATTCCTGAAAAACGAGCAATTATTTGATTGAGAAGAGGGGGAAAATGGACAGATTAAACATACTGTTGCGGCTAAGTGTTTACACAAGTGCTGCAGAGTTTGTCGAAGTCTCGAGAGTTCCTTGTTCCCCTTTACCTGATTGTGGCTCATTGTATAGATTTAGTTCGTAGAATGTTGCAGTAGGATTATGTGCGTTTCGTCGGTGTTTATGTTGTTGACTAGCAATGGCTGATTCGGAGTTGTGAGACAAGAGAAGAAATTATTACTGCACATTTAATAACGCGTGGAAAAGTATTTTTTGATTGGTTGCAAATAAAGAGTGAATATGAAATGGAATGTAGAGACTGTCGCCAAATGTTTTCTATAAACATGTGAGGGTAGTAAATGCTCATGCTAATTCTGTGAAGCACAAACATTTAGAAAAGCAGAGAAGACAAAATACAGTTCTTACATCCTTTTTTAGGAAGCCAAACTCCAAGGAAGATGGTCTCATGACAGCAGAAATCAAAGCAACGTATCACGGAGTTATGCACCATCTTAGTTATAACAGCAAGAATTGTACAAATAAATTGGCACGTATTATGTTTCGTGACTTAGCCATTGCAAAAAAGATTAAATTTGGCCGTACGAAAACCATAGACTATGTTGAAAACGTACTTGTGCCATTAGCACAAGAACTAATAATTCAGGACCCACAAGAGTCGAAATACTTTTATAAGGAAGAGGGGATAAAAATCTGTTTTCTGGACTTCTACAAAGACACCGATAAAACAAACAAAAGTATCAGCAAACAGATTGAGAAAGTGGTTCATAAAAATAACTTGGATTTTGCTAATATTTCTCCCTTTGCCGCAAGCCAATGCTTGAGTAAACGTCGGAAAAAACGTCTCTGATTACAAAAAACTCCAAACGCACGTTCCTAACTTGATCAAGGGTAACTCTAAGTGCCATGTATTTCAAAATTGTGTGAAATATCTTTTTATTTTGATATGGAACTTATTGCGCTGAAAGTGTTTAGTGAGTTTTCTGCTTATACGAAAAGAACAAAACAACTAAAATCGTTTTTCGACTTTGTAAAAGAAGAATATAAGGAAGTGCTAAGGCATGTTCCAACGAGGTGGTTGTTCCTTCTGCCCGCTCTCAAACGTTTTCTGCTAAATTGGTAAGCACTTAGATCACATTTTGTATCACAATAAGAAGATGAAAGTTCTAAGATCATATGGGGCGCATTTAAGGATAAAGAAGATGAATCATATGCTCAAATGGTGTGTTTATTTCTTCAAACCATAATTCAAATATTCAATATTTGCATTAAACTCTCAGAACATAAAAATGTATCCAGTGAGTTACATGAAGTCATGACACAATGAGAATGAAACTGATTGAAAGAAAGGAATACCAATATTTTTTGGAAGTTAGTTATGGATAGAATGAAGACTGTGGAAGATTGCAAGAAAGAAAAATTTAGAAATGAAGCTAAGATTTTCCTCGGCAAATACTTTTCATACTTTTCATTGGTTTTGGTAAATCCAATTTTAAATTCATGAAAGTTCTTCTATATTTGAAACAGATAGTTAAGTGGGATGAATTGACAAGCCTCTGTGAAAACTTAAAGTTCGATGTTAATATGGACAAACTAATGCGACGATTTTTCGTTAGTGAGGGAGATGCAGACGTCTTTGTGTGAGCTATTGATAGACTAGACTTACGTTGGTTGGAATTTTTCAAGAAAGTTACAGCTCGAGAATGTGGAAGTGAATTACTTAAACTAGTGTTATTTGTCCTCTCAGTTTCTGTTTTGAATTCAACTTGCGAGAGGCACTTTAGTGTACTGAACAAATAATATTCCTAAGAAAGCGTAAAATGCCCGTGGAACTGTTGAAAGCTGAGCTTCATATCTGTCAAAATTACTATGACGTGCGGTGGATTCTATAAATATATACTTAAGAATCAGAAGCTTCTGAATACTGTTAGGAGTGGGGTAAATTAGTGGTATATCCTTGATTAGTGAAAACAAACAATTTATTTAAACTTTAGTTTTCATACTTCAATGCAAAATGTATAAACTACGTCTAAATTGTACTCAGTTTTACATAGTAATAATATAAAGAGAAACCAAAACCCTTTCATATAGTCACAGTGTGTTCATTATAAATTATAATGTCCTGTTTACATATTCGCTATTATTTAAGATCACCTTATGTTCAAAATTATTCTCGATATATCTTATAAAACACGTCAGCACTGCGATTCTACTAACAACAGAAAAGTCCCCAAGGACTCCACGATAGCATCGCAAATACACATTAATTTTTATAAAATAGATTGTCAACTGGAGTGCTTGGAGATGGAAACACTAACAATATTGTGTCTTATAATCTTAGTGCCAAGTTTGATGCTAACACATCTAACAAGGAGAAGTAGGAAACTGACACTCGCTAATCCCCACTTATTATACATCAATATTGAAAGGCCTCATTGAGTATAGTGCAATGCCAAAATATTAGATTGCTTAAATGTATCTAGTATGAATTATCCCCTTTAGAGGTCCCGGAGGTTTTAAGGCTCTATCTCGTCCTGCTCTACTTACGATCACCTTTTTTGATTCTATGTATTCCTCACAGTGCAATCCAGTGAATCATATGTATCAAAGGAACAAGTGGTTTCACCTATAAAGAAAATTCCGAGTACGAAAAGTCATTGGAAAAACACATTAACTGCCCGTAATACAGTATCATAGAAATGTCTCTTAGCTACGTTATTTTATCTTTTTAAGGCAAGTAATTCTTAAGTGCTCTATAAAGTAGGTTTATTTTCATACAGATCGGAAAGGCTAGAATATTTTGACCAACTTGTAAATAGACCTTATTTTCAATACGAAAAAGATATTTGCTTTCTATTCATTACCGTAATTCTAATTGGTCGAAATTAGAGGAAGAATGCTCCCATATTACATTTTAAATATGATAATATTTTATTCAGTTTTTTTCCTCTGTTACCACAAACATTAATTAAACTTTACCTTCTGCACAAAAATTATCACATTGTTCATCCTTTCTGTAACAGACAATTTGTACGTAATGAACACTAGTAGTATTAAAAGCAGTTGGTATGCTTTCCCAATGACTTTTCGTACTCGGAGCTGTCTTTATAGGAGAGCCATGTGTTCGTTTTATACATATGATTCACTGCAATGCGAGGAATGCATAGAATCAAGAACGGTAGTCGTAGGTAGAGCAGGACACGAGATAGAGCCTAAAAATCTCCTGAGCATTGCAGTGATCAATGTTGTTAAACTAACATTTGAGCAATCTAATATTTTGGCATTATACTACACTCAATGAGATCTTTCAATTGATGCATAATAAGTGGAGGGTTGTGGGGTGTCACTTCCCTACTTCTCCTTGTAAGTTTATGAAAACAATTGTAAAAATTCAGTGTTATCGGAAATAGTTTAACAACACTGATAACTGCAATGCTTGAGTATGGGGAAACCTACAGTATTTTTCTATTATAACGGATGTTTATGCCAATTATAGTGCAGGTAGATTTAACGGAATGGAAGCAATTAGAAAAATTTAATTATAAAAAATAATGGTTTTGTAACACTGACCCATTGCACAAACCATATATATATATTTGACACAACAGCCAACCAGACGGTGTGAGTGGTATTCTACGATCTCTTTCTGTTAGTTATATTATCCGGGGACAAAAAGCAGGCCCTTAAATTAATAATAACGTTATAACTAAATAAAACAGATTTAGCTGTTAGTAACCTTGTACGTCCGCAATTTTCCAACTCTAAAAAAACAAGCTACGCTATCTGGCGGTAGGTGACATTATGGTTCAATAATATCCTGATCCATGGTGAGAATAAGAGAAACTCATTTTATCTTAATGGATTATATAAAATGAATGATTGTTTTATTTTTAATGGAAAGTTTCTTGAAGCGTTAAACGTATATCCAACAAACTTGGCCTGAATACTCATCGGTACCCTACAAACACAACTGTGGGGTTCCTTAGTCATAAAGCACATAAGTAGTCAGTGCTGCCATCTTATTGTAAACTTCAATTTTGGAAAAATGTTTTATACCATTCAATCTCTCTGCATAAAACTCCGCAAGGGTATTTCTTGATATCCTAGAAAGATAACTTTTATGAGTTTGATTAATATACTCCAATTTATATTTCCCGTAGCACACTCTTCGTTTATCATTACTTACTTTGTTATTGGGTTAGCGTCTAAGTACTTGGGTTACGTTGTAGTGTGCTGCAAGCCAAACTGTACATATTTTTGTAGTTTTCTGACAGAAACATTTACATCTGCTAGTACTATTAGCTCAGGTTAGTGGTTACATTACTATCAAGCAATATCTTAGGAAAGATGCTCAATCCTGCTAACAAAAGTTCTTATTAGTAATAGATTGCAATATTCCATGTAGCTAGTCTTAGCATTATATTCGAACTTGTAAAATGTAATGTGCTACGCAGTGAATACTTCTAACTACGCTACAATATTCTAATTTCAGCTTGTTGTTGTTAATGTATAAAGTTTGGATATAACTTATTCATAGTTAGAAAACTGGAAGCTCTGTCTTTCTACCCGAGAAAACGATTTGTAGATGAACTTATTGCAAGAATGTTTTATAAAAAGTAAATTATTATCAATTGCATACCAAAATCAGAGAAGTAATATAACATTTACAAGTTAACATTTTCTGAAGTATAGATCCCAAGTTGAAGATTATAATTTATTTCCTGGATAATACTATGTATGAGCACTTAGGCACCATATTGAGCTAGATTTTGCACTTTTTGCATCAGATGAGGCAAGCATCTATATTATTTTGAGGAGTATCTTTACGCTTAACTCTGTTGAAGAATTTCAGATTGCCTGTGCAAAGGAGGAAATTAGTAAAAGTAAAGATCTTAGGGGTATTGTTTCAATAGAGTAGAAAAATACAGAGCCCTAATAAGGATCCCTGAGAAACACCAGAGGTAAATGTAACGTACATAAATTGCTCATTTAAATTACGATGTTGTAAGATTTTACCTAGTCTAAAAAGAATAAACGATGCCAAAAAGCCTTAGCTGAACCAATAGAAGATGAGATTAACAAAACCAAAAGATGTACTGCAGTCTGTATACAAATTATCACCCTTCAAAACTGCATTCCAAGAAATAAGAATATACAGTAAGAACAGAGAGATAAGCAGTAGTAGATCGATATTTCACGAAGTCACGTTGTTTAATAGCAATACAAGGTGAGGCATATGTATAAATTCCATTAGCAAACTCCATTACTTTAGAAAGCAGAGGCAAAATAGACTTAGGCCTCTAATAAGCTACATTGCTTTTATTTTCACTTTGAAGACTGGGGCAACATGAGCTAACTTTCAATTATTAGGAAAGGTACCAGATTCGGGAGGAAACTTACAGCGCAGAGCAAGAGGAACTGAAAGCTCATTTGCATATAAATGAATAATATGACCTGGAAAAAGGACTACATTCATTTGTTTTAAACACTTAAGCAGATATGATATGTGAAGTTAAGCAGTTAAGCTAGAAATGCAGCATATGTGATTGATAAGATATGTCAGAGAAATCAGGTTATAATACAACTGAAAAATATGTCATGACACTCTAAAATAACTTAGCAAACAAATTAGGTTTCTCGTCTGGAATTTAACTTGTCCTAGTGACAATTTTGTGGAAATGTGTGCATAAGATTTACAAGGAAGACCAGATTTTTAAAATCAGATTTAATACAATCATGAATATGATCCAGCAGGTAATCCTTATATTTACTCCTTGTAGATCTTAAAGGATTTTCTCAAAATACTAAATTGAATGTAGAGAATTTGAGAAGGCAAACTTTTGTATTTACAATCCTCCCAATACTATTTTATCGAACTGTTTAAAATAAGGTAAAGGTATCCCCTGTGCAATGAGCACACTCCTTGAACGGCGCATAGGATATGGTAAGGTGGTACATTTTCGATATTTGTACAATATCGATAGCATTACATAAAAAGAGCGATATATAAATTCGTACTGTTGATAATCTTACATTGCAACGTGGTAGTGGAAGTCAGATATCTTTGCTGTGGCGTAAACATTAGTTATTGGTTCAGAAGCAGTTACTTTTAGTTAATTTCTATTCTCTTGAAGGTAAGTGCATTGGTTGCTT
>JAGDQP010016350.1:0-10095 GCA_022664845.1 Lepisma saccharinum
AGAAAAGTGTGCTCTACAATTTTGCTTTAATAAATCGGGATTGGTAAATATAATAGTGTACCGTTTTGAAACTTAGTACTATCTCGAATTTTTAAAATTGTATTCTCATATAGAACACTACCCAATAGAACAATCAAGGGACGTGTTTAAACTTTGATTCTTGTTTATACATTAGGACTAACTACATACATTGGTATATATGTAAACTACACAGTTTTTTTTTTTTTTTATACAGAAGTAGTACTTACGTTATTATTTCAAGTCTTTTAATGTATAACATGAATTAGCTCACTGATATTGAAAGAAAACTATTACAAACTTTATTTAATAAGTGGGGCTAGTTGTGAAACTGTAGTACAGATTTTACCCTCCCCCTCTCAAAAGATTGGAAATAAGCATTAAAATATAAATATAGACATTATATACTGAAATAGGCAAAATAGACAAAATGAACCGTGCCTCAATCAGGCCAGAACATCCTAAAACAAAATTTAATTGATTCATTTCTATAATATATCTTATATATTGAAGAATGGGATCTAGCCTAACATCTGGGTTTACTTCTTCTAGCGATAATAGTAAAATTTTTAATTTTAGATATGGATAAGGTATCTACTATTCAACAAGAGTTTATTTGTTATTTGATAAATATATATTTAAATTGCAACAACAGTTTTAATTTTTTTTAAAATTACTTGTAAAGATACTTTCGATAGCAGGGTTGTGAATATTTGAAGCTTCTTTTAATATGTCAAAATTTTGGTTGATATTTCATCTAAATTTTAAGTTTTTAAAAGTTTATGACAAGGATGAGCTGTGATTAGGCAACTTCGCTAACTGTCTCTTATAGACCGTAAATCTGCTGAGAGAATCAATCAAATAATATGTTGTAATTTCTTGGTTGTACAACCGTGTTTGGTACTGTTTTCTGGAGGCGGCGGCTGTAAAGCAGTTAGCATAAATTACTAAAAGTAAAATCAGTTCTATGTTTCGCTTACTTATATGGGATAATATTATAATTTTTATGTTCCTTGAGACCATCATCATCATTTCTTTCTGTCCGAGTTACCAATTTATTCCTCTTCTACTTTCAAAGTACATAGGGTTGTTTCATGAGCGGTTGCACTCTAGGTATGTTCTTTAAGATGTGCTTCTCTCACTTAGTACAAAGTACTAAAAATATCAATGATTTACTGTGTGTAGTACTCTTGGAAGGCACAGTTATGGATGAAATATTTGGAGACTTAAACATCGTACTTCGATTCATTTAGGGTATCCTTAAGTCTAATGTAATATTAGTAATAAACATTGCGTTTCTAAGAATTCTTTATACAAAGATAATGTCGCAGCAAATGATAGAGAACATCATTATTAAAGAAACAGTCGTATGTGCATTTCTGTCGTTGTACAGAAGTGTGTAGTACTACGTAAGTACTGATACCCATGCTTCAAAATTTTATAGTACAAAAGTTCCAAGATATCAGGCTGTCAGGGCCATCTTTACACAAAAGTTGTCAGTCTGCTATAGGATTTCTGGTGTAGGTTATTGTATAAATATACAGAAAATACGTCATTAGTCGACGAATACTACAAACAGAATTTTAAGATTAGCTAGAAGACATGATAAACAAGGATTAGTTGGTAAATAAAACATGTTTTTCGGAAAGGAGACTTTCGAAACTAGTCCCCGACAGTTTAGTAAATTGTGTCGAAGTTACGTAGATATTAGCGGTTGCGAGCAGTCAACTAATATTGTGCTCTCTGGGTGTATATTCCTTCGTAACAAAATAGAGAAAATCTACAACAGATCACTGAAATATCCTCTAGATTTTCAAAATATTGGAAGATTGACTTCGAAATGCTGATAATGGAAGATCTTAATTCAATTATAAAGCGCCTTCATTGTTATTCCGAGGAGAAAAAAATAGACATTAGGACTAAGTGACTGGTGAAAACAAGGAAATTGGAAAACATATTAGCATGTATGTTGCCTTCGTGCACATTCCCTAAAAGATGGTTTCATTAGGTGGATGACTTCAACTATACCTTAACCTTCAAATCATTAAAAAAATTTAGCGATTACGTGGTGGAACCTTTAGTGCACTTTGAAAATGATACCAAGTATTTCGGCTTCGTATTAAACTTGTTATTACAGGAGAGACAATGAAAAACACATTGATTTACTTGTAGATTAAATCATAGCAAATACTATCGTACATAAATTAGTAGATGAAACTCTACTATTATATATATTGGGCGCCGATGAAAAGAATCTGTCTGCGTTGTAAAAATGTCCTAATAGTACGACAAAAGTAAATATAAACTTAACAGTGTATACCTAAAGAGATTTCAATTCAGTTCTAAATATTCAGCTATTTTAGTTAACATAGTTTAGAAAAGGGAAGCCACAGCTAAGAAAAATGTAACTTCCACAATATAATTCTGCGTAGAAAAATAAATCTGACTAAAAGTCTGTTAAGTAATTTCAAAAGTGTTGAATGCAACTATATCATGTACTTATGGGTACTAAAGAAGCTCATTTTTTTCTATGAGAACTCTGAAACATCCTTTCAGTACTATATACTAAATATACATTCGCCTGTAAAAGTATCCCACCCTCATCACAAGTTCGGTCAAACTTCTGCTCCACTTGAAAACATGTACAACGTCTTTCAAAAGCATATCATAAACTTATTCAGTCAACAACTTGTAATTTTGTGTCTAGATTGGTAATACTATTAAAAAGCAGTTTCCTTCGATGGTATCTGAAATGAGAGGGCAGATCACTTCTATAAGTTATTTTTATATATACATCCTATTTCTGTACTTGATAACATCGAAACCCTGTAATGAAAACATTTGCATTCGAGGGAGTCTGTCTTTACCCTGTTTTCTAGCACAAGAATAGCTTCAAAAACTTCTTAAAAAATCATTAAAACATTGCTATTTTCCTCAAGAAAATAGCAAAAGCATCAACAACGCATTGTATCAGAACTGTTGAATTGTAATAATTTGCTTCTTCATTTCAGTAAACCAATATTTTCCACTCCTCGCGTGGACTTTTTTATTTTTTTTTTATTTAAAGTAAACATTATACAAAAGCTACCAAATAAAAGTTAACAGTTCCTCAACTTTGAAACTTTTGCGTCAATTTCTGCCATAAGAATTCCTGAAAACGATTCAAACTTTTGATGAGATCCCCGAAATGCTCAGTTTTATGATCATATTTTTATTTGTAATTATCAATATTTGTTTAATAGCATATGCAGTAAAAATGCTTGTAGTAGTATACAATATTTATTGAACACTACTGTCTAACGTTTATAATTGAACCACATTCTACGGGTAAGAAACAAACCTCAGAATTGGACGAGATTCTACAGAAAGGAATCAAAACACAAAAGCTTTTTGTATTTCAACAGCAAGAGTTCATATTTTGTTCACATATATAGCATATAATATGCTTTTTGTTAAAACAGAAGGTATGTAATATTTGTTTGTGAATTTCTTATTAAATATATGTGAACGCTTTAACCCTATTATATCAGTTTAAGCATAATATAAATTGGTTTCTCTCTCCACAAAGAAAAATAATATAGCATCGTCTGTGAGTTGTATATTTGTCGATCTACAATGGAATTCAAATGCACAATGGCGTCGTTTTATTTTTGTACAGGTCATAAAATAATAGCTCAGCATCATTACATAGTCAACTTCCTTTTTCGAATTTTGAAAGTTTGTCAGTCTATGTACAATGTCTCGGTCTAGAAAGCCCCCCGATACGCTTGTTTGTGGTTAGGTGCCGCGCAATGCTGACCACACAGCCGTCACTCAGGTGGACGCAGTTCCACCAACCGCGGACAGATGACGTTAGAGCAGGCTCAGAACCTATCGGTCTGTTACGACAATGGTTTAGTTTGTTTTTAGTGTACAATGTCGACCACTTTTGAAGCTTGAATCCTTTTTATACTAGTCCATCATCTACTTCTGTAGCTTGGTTTCTCTTTGTAGAATGTGATCCAATTAAAAATAGCGTTCTCTTTTTCCTTCAAATGTACTCAAAGATTAACTGTCTTTTGTACTGAACAACACAGTTATACAAATACATAGGTCTCAGGTACAAAACAGGACACAAATACCAGTTAGCCATGCTCCCAGAACTGAAGTCCATTGTGACTAAACGACAGCAACACTAGCGCGTGGTATTTAATTTCCACATTTAATTTGTGACCCTAAATGAAGGAACAAGAAAAGCAACCGTTTACTAGTTTAATATCCTATAAATACAGAATTGAATTTAGTTTACTAGTTTCACACAATTATTATTATTATTTTTGTAATTTTATATTTGTTTAAACAAGATAACTTAATTTTAGAAAGGTAGGTAAGAAAATTCGCAAGTATTACTTGTAAATAGTTTGAATAACGCATTTAATTATTTTTCTTTACAGTGCAGAAGAAAATTTTGTATCGCAGGAAATGCCTTATCACCATTCAGAAAAGCGTTCGTATGTATCTGGCCAAGAAACAACACCAGCCCAGATATAGAGGAATTATGAAAATAAATAGTCTGGAGGTAAGTTAAAAAATATATATCTAAATAAATAAATAAATAAAAAATAGTAATATACTAGCCGCGGCACTGCCCGCCCGCGCATTTTTAAAGTATATACTCTATGACCTTTTCCAGCCACACCCCCTTCCGCTCTTTGTTTCTTCAATTCTCGTCTCTGGTTGGCTGTGACCGATCAGACAGTACAGTTATGGCCGTCAACTTGTAAAAGCAACACTGAAACCGGCTGCCCCCGAAAATTTGCACATATGAAGTAGATACTTATGCAGCCCAGTATTAAAAGTTTATATATTCAAAAGCGGACTCGTCTGATGAAATATATCATATTATGTAGCTGCCTTCTTCAATTCAGCAAGGTGAAAGCTGAAAACTTTTGCTGGCTGTCTAAATTAGAAACGAACGACATGTACGTTTGGTGGTTCATCAGTGTGTGAAGTGATTTTGTGTTATATGTGATGTACAGTGGTTCTTTTCTTCCATTTTCTTAAATAAATATAATCATCTTTGGCTCTAAGCCCTTTTACGTCAGTGTGTGTGAAAGTAATTAGTGTACCTTCAGCATGTCAATGGTTTGTTTTACTAGTGGAGATATAAGTGAAGTGGATATGTCCGCTTAATTTGGCAGGCATCGGAGGTTGGTTTATAATCAGTTAATATCTCATTCTCTCTATAAAACCCAAGTCTGATTCACATATATTTAGATAGCGAAATTACAGCAAGTTAACATTGGTTGGAAAGTGTTGAATATTTTACCTTGCACTGCATTATAGTTTATGCTACTTTTCAAATGCACGTTCTTTCTCATTCAACATTTGGTTTGTTCATTTCGGAAATTAGTGTGGTTTATATTGCACGATATCTCTACAGAATGCCCGTTTTGTTTAAAGTAGAATTTAAAGGATTCGCAGTGTTTTGTTTCAATTACAAGCAAAGGTCAAAACTCCTTCGTTGCGTTGATGAACCGTAAGCCAGTTCGCTCGTAGAAATTCATTCTGTAAGTTTATTCCTAACCCGACTATAGTATATCTTGACTGTATTATCAAATTGGAGGTTAAGAGTGTGTTAGGTACAAAAATGCAAAATACTTACGAAATATTTGAAAACGAATCTGAAATATCAAAGTTAAATTTCTGAACAGTAGCTATATTTGTAATTAATCTTTTTCGTAGAAAGAAATGTTATGCTTCGGTGATTGTGGAAATTTTGTTTAACTGGGCTAAAGTGTAGAATGTCTACCATATTTGTAAATTAAAAGTTACCTAATCTTTTGGAAAATATATATGTGAAATCTTGTCTCTGTTCATAGGCAGAGCCTTTCTGTAAACAGTTAATTTACCGTGTGATATGTGAAATTAACAGCATCTTTAAAAGCACGTTTTGATGTGCTAAAGATTCTCTTCAGAAACTTTTTATTTTCCTCGAAATTCAGCAATCAGTCTTTTGCGTTGCGTTTGTTGTTCTTAAGCAAGAATAAATTATATTTTTACAGATATTCCTTGTGTCAAGGGTTTTATTAAGAAGTAGATAGTTTACCATCTCTGTGGTATTGCTGTAAGGTTCCCAACCTTTCGCTATTTCAGTCCGCGAAGTGTTATTTCATGTGTATATGAGAAGGTAATATCAGATGAAGTTAAGTTTTGATATTTCGATTTTATTCTTCAGCAAATATTAGGGAATAGTCAAAATAGTTGAGCTTATTTAAATTTCGTGATTAATGTTAACTAGTGCACGGCTTCGTTGAGCCTTGTACATTTTAGGGACCTAGTTATGTTAGGTTATTAAAATAGCGTTTTGTGTTTTGCTTTCCTGCTGAATGTTCCTCCTGCGGATCCCCCTCCCCCCGGGGGGGGGGGCTTTTTTTTCGTGTTCTGGCTTTCTGCTTTTTGCCAACTTTCTGCGTTTTAGCACTTCTTTTCGGGCTTCTTCATTGCATTCTTCGTTGTTCTAGACTAGTGCGTGTTCTGTCTTCAATGGTCCTAGGCTGAAGCAAGGCTGATGGGTAGGTACGCGCCTTGTCTTCAGGTCCGATAGTGGTTCTCTCTCTCTCTTTTTTTTCCCCTCTTCTGTGGCTTGTCTCCCAGGTAGGTTCGGCCACGTTATGTGAAGTTTGGGTAAGCCCCCTTTCGGCAGCAGGGTGCCACTGGTCCCCTTGTTTGCTTTTGTGTCTAGCTGCCTTTGACGAGAAAGTCCGATACATTACACTGACGAACCAAATAAATCCAAAACTTGCATCAGCTACCCTAAACTAAATTTTTGTCATCCAAGATAGAATGATATAACAAGATTTAACTTCTATAGTTCAAAAAGTGGTTTGTGTATTTGTGTGTGTGTGTGACGGGGGAGGGGGGATATTCTACATCAAGGTAGTTAATAACTTCTCAAAATGGTTTGTAACTCACTGAGACGTGTCAAAAATCTTATTCCATATATATGCAATAACTTAAATTTGTTCACAATATGTTATGAACTTAAGGAAGAAAGCAAACACCGTATCTAATTTAATTTTAATTTTCTTTTCAGTCAATGTTAGCTAGAATGCAGCAAATAATCACGCAGTTGAAGCGGGACAAAGAATCCAGCGCATCTGATGTAAAGAAATTGCAAGACGATATGAAATCTGCTATACGAAAAATTAAGGTAATCTTGTAACCTACATACGTTTCAATTCATGTTCCACGTGCCAATGTTCGAATATATATTCTTAATTATGTCCGATAATAGTGTGTCTATTATTAGCTTGACCGAAATTGGAACTGTAGAGGATCTAACGGAAGGAAAATTAAGTTATAAGTGGTAATATATAAATTAAATTTAAAAAAAAAAAGGTAAATTTTAGGACCTTGATAAAGAAGAAACGCGTTATGGATTTGTGTGTTATTAAAACAATACATTTTATAACGCATTTAAAATTAATACACGTAAAATTCAAAATTATGTTG
The DNA here is from genome assembly GCA_022664845.1 of Lepisma saccharinum. Classification (NCBI taxonomy): domain Eukaryota; kingdom Metazoa; phylum Arthropoda; class Insecta; order Zygentoma; family Lepismatidae; genus Lepisma; species Lepisma saccharinum. Next base: position 7,513 of record JAGDQP010016350.1, read on the forward strand.
TAGAAATAGTTAAGAAGAAGGTTCAGTATTAACATTAAAGACAGTAGGAAAACCTTGTGAAACAACTAATAGCTCATATGCAATTCAAATGTCAAAGCAAAAAAATGTGAAATATGCGAATAATTTACTTTCCGAAACGTTGTACCAAAAGATGATGTCATACGTTGATAAAAATTGACAAAGACTATAGTACATTTTTTGTAGTTCCATGTAGATTAGAACATTTCTAACCGTTTTCAGAGCATGATATGCGTTGTTGATCTTTCGAACTAGTGGAGGCATGTGAGCATCCCTATTTAGAGTGCTAGTGATAGATAGATCTAGGAAGTTCGTTGACATAATTTAAATACTTTCTTTTGAGTGATATATTTATATATGCTGTATGTTTGTTGCAAATATGGTGGAAATTTAAAGCCACTGATTTTACTGCATTACCTCACCTTAATTAATGTACACATATTCACACGATTTGTTAAAATCAAATCATGGAGTTTGGAAATGTGTTGTGTTTTAGGAAGTGTTGAGAAAACATAGAAATACAACGAATTTTAGCTACAAGAAATAAAGTTTGTAAAGGGAATATTATTTCACTGGAATAAGCAAATTTTATCAATTTAGCTTAACTTTTTGCGAACATGTCTGTAAAAGCAAACCTTAACAACTCATTTACAATAATATTTTTGTTCTTCAGTAACTATTCTGTACACACTTCTTGCATTTTGTCAGTTATATGCGAATGACATGCTAAATAACATATGACAAACTTGTATTTATCCCGTTGTTTTATTTTCTCCCCCACTTACTATTTTTTTTCTGAGTCAGAGAAATTAAAATAGGGAAAGTCAGGCAACTTTTGAGAAACGTGTCAAAATTCAGGGAAAAATATTAAAAATAGTAGTAGTAGTAGTAGTAGTGAGTGAAGATGTTAGGATGTGAACGATGGCGTTATGAAGACTATCTTGAAAATGTTCGGAAAAATCGTCAGGATGAGGAAAGTAGAAAAGAGAAAATTTCAGTTGGAAATAAGGAAATTAGGAGAACCAAGGAAAGCTTTAAAGAATCAAGCTCAGCAGAATGAAAAAGCAATTTTGGGACAAAATTCAAAGCTTGGGAAACCAGATGTAAGAGAATTATTAACAAGGGTTCAGAATAAATACTTTTGATTGTCATTTACCAACATGCATTATTTCAAAGTATCATTAATATAAATTATAAATCTGTTCTTCGGTTGTTACATATTATCTTCTGTATTCGTGCCTAAGAAATGGTAACTGTATTATTTTAAAAGTTTAATTCGGTTTTTCTATTTTGGAATATCAGCTGTAAGTGAACATAATTGTATGTAACAAGTGGTTAAAATTGTATTCTGTGATTTAGAATGTACAGAAAATGAAAGATTGTTGGTTGGTTATGGGTAATGTGACTGTTGAACTAAAAATAGCTGCCCAAATATAAAGGCATAATTAATCCAATTTCAAATTGTATATATATACTTCGTATTTTTTTTTCTTTAGAAATGATCAATGGTACTCGAAGCCAACTTTCGTTCTGCTGTTTTTTTAAAATATGTAATTATTGTATTTTTTAATTTAAAACAATTTAACCAAATCTAATTATCTTATTAAAAATTGCTTATATATTGCAAAATGAAAAGGTAAAGGATATTTGAAAGAGTGTTGGTCGGTTGTTGGGGGATAGAGGGTGCCGAACTTAAAAAGAAACACGTCATTTTGCCAACAGAATATTTGTTGGTTTAGTGTATCTGCGGTCAGTGAAAATTACAGTTGCTGGTCAGTGAAAGTCTGGGAAAATCACTGAAGAAATATTGTGCCAATCATGTTTTTTATTATGTTCCTTCTTGCTTCTAGATAATTAAACTCTATGTACTTACTGTTTGTCTTCTTTCAGACGAATCCAAAAATCAAACCCCAGGAAGTGAATGAACTATACACACAACTAATGAACAAAGCAAATAATCAGATGGACTTACTGCAGAAGAAATTGCAACAGCAAAAGATTGCAGATGAACAAGAGAGGCTAAGAAAAATCCAAGAGGAAATGGAAAGAGAAAGGAAACAGAAAGAGGAAGAGGAAAGACGAAAAAGAGAAGAGGAAGAAAACAGGAGAAAGTAAGAATACGATCGTGATTGTAGATTCAGGAAGCGAATTATGTATACTGAATGAAATAGATTGTAGTTTTTTGCATATTAATTGTGAAGATGTTTTAAGCATTCTCATTTTCTTACTTAATTTGTTTTGTTGTACTATCCTCTTTGAAAACAATTCTTTTTTTTTTTTTTGTTTTCAAAAGTTATTTTACTCTGCTCTTTGGGAAATGATAGAGATGTACGCTTAAAATATAAGTAGATGGACGGCCTAGCCAAAGATCTCGAAAGATCGTAAATAAAATTCAAAATATCGTATGCGACTGAAGATTACTTGTACCGAATTTCATACAAAATGGCCGTTGAAGCAAGCTAGTTAAGTTCGAAAATTAAAGGATAAAAAAATCTGAAAACACCGGGGTAGTATTTATGACATGTACAATGTGCGGAAGTTTAATTTTACTTCTGCGTAGAACGG
>JAGDQP010016350.1:10495-40760 GCA_022664845.1 Lepisma saccharinum
CCGCTTTGCAAGGTTGTTCAGATAACAAATATCTTCGTCCATGAATCGTAAATGTATTTCATTCATGGACGTAAATGCTTGTCATCTGAATAACGTTGCAAAAGGATGAATTTTATATTAAGGTACACTCAGATCGTTAGTAACTAATCTACTTACATATCCTTTTTAGATCGTATCTTTCTTTATCACTTTCCGACGAGAGAATAAAAAACTCCCGGAAGGTAGAAGATATAATTTGGTTCAAAGAGAGCAGTATGACAAATCTAAGTTAATTTTAAAATAGGTAACTTATAGCACCTTTGAAAATGTATTGGTCTCCTCGCCGGCGTATACCAGGTGTGTAAATATGAAACCGGAATTTGTGCATAGACGACGTTAGCTGTCACTGTGGTTACCGTAAAACTGCGTCCTTGGCGCCAATTGCTTGTTTTGACTGTTGATAACGATTTGCAACTCACAACCAGACAAGTTTCATGTAATAGTGTAGTGTTTAATAGCCTTGAACATGGCGCAATTCGTACCTACAAACTACGATGTGCGGACAGCATTGAGTTTTTGTTACCATTTGAAGAAAACTGCTGCAGAATCGCATCGCATGCTTGTCGAAGCTTACGGTGATCATGCTCTTGGTAAGTCACAGTGCTATGCGTGGTTTACAAAATTTAAAAGTGGCGATTTTGACGTGAGAAACGAAGAACGTGAAGACCACCGAAAAAGTTTGCAGACAGCGAATTGCAATCTTTGTTGGATGAGGATGACGCTCAAACGCAACAACAACCCGCGGATCAATAAATGTGACACGAGAAGCAGTTTCCGTACGTTTAAAAGGTGGGAAAATGGGTTCCACATGCATTGACTGAACGACAGCAGGAAAACCGAAAAACCACTTGCGAAATTCGGCTTGCCAGGTACAAAAGGAAATCATTTATCCATCGAATTGTGACTGGTGACGAAAAGTGGATCTATTTCGAGAATCCTAAGCGTAAAAAAATCATGGGTAACTACAGGAGAACCGGCGACATCGACTGCAAGACCAAATCACTATGGACGGAAGACAATGCTTTATGTTTGATGGAATCAGAAGGGAGTGATCTATTATGAACTGCTGAAACCTTACGAAACCGTTAATACCCAACGTTATCGACAACAAATGATCGATTTGAATCAAACTTTGCGTGAAAAAACGATTAGAATATGACCAAAGACAACATAAAGTGATTGTGCTTCACAATAATGCACCCTCCTACACAGCAAAACCGGTCAAGGAAACGATTGCGACGTTTGACTGGGAAATCCTTCCGCATGCGGCTTACTCACCAGTCTTGGCGCCTTCCGATTTTCACTTATTTGCGTCCATGGGATACGCACTTGCTGACCAGCGCTTCACATCTTACGAAAATGGCTTGATGACTGATTTGCAGCACAAGAGGCACAGTTTTTTTTGGTCTGGCATCCACACATTGCCGGAACCATGGCAGAAATGTATCGCTAGCGATGGCCAATACTTCGAATAAAATAGTTCTTAGCATTGTCATCCAATCACTGTGTCTTTTCTGTACATAAATTCCGGTTTCATATTTACGCACCTGGTATTCTAGTCACCAGAATTTGGTTGTATTAGCCGTTTTAACTGTCCTATAATAATCTTGGCTCACTATCACACACACATGTTCCATTTTTTGTTTATTCTTTCCATCACTTTTGTTCTTCAGGATATTACTTTGTTCATCGTACTGTTGAGTCATTGATCTATCTTGTTTGTCTAAATCTTCTACTTCATTTTCTTTATCTCAATTTTCTTCTTCAGTTTCTTTTCCCATTAGGTTCCTCTATAATGTTTAGAATACGTTTGTAATATCTTTCCTTTATTACTTTCCGTTTGTGATATCTTTCCTTTATTACTTTCCGTCCAAATTAATAAGCAGTTCTTTTTCTTTAAAGTATTTTCAAACGTTTATTCTGATAAAGAACAGCTTTCTGTTATATGTGTGGAAAAAAACAAACAAACAAAAAAAAAAAAAAAACACTTCATTGTGGCAGACGTTTAAATGAAGCAAATATAACTCAGCTATTAGAATATAAAATTGCTGATTAGGAAACCCAGGTTTGATTCCCAAATGGTCTTGATTCTTTTTATATACCCTCAACTTTTGTATGTCAGATAAGCTGAATTCCTTAATCTCAAATAACAAGGCTTTCCAGAGTTTTTCCTCTGTCACACCAGGTAAATGCCGTGATGGTACCTTTGCATCCTTTCCCCTCCCCTATCCTGGCCTGAGCCGTAGATGCCAAAAGGTCATAAATAAAATTCAAATAACAAGGCATTTCTTAGATATTTATATTACGAGAAAATGTGTGTCTGCCCTGTTATATGTTTAAGATGTAGTAAATTTGTGTTCTGTGTTTACATCAATATCTGTTTTTCAATTTGTAGGCTTATATAATACTAGGACGTTTTGTTGTAGAAACATAATATGCAATCATAATCAACTAAGTTTCCGTATAAACATGGTAATCAGTCTTAGACAGTCATTCTTAAACTTGTACTATGAGTAGTAAAAATAACGTTACTTTCTTTCTTATGTTCTTTTCTTTCTGTTTGTATCTTTTTCTTTACCGTCTCTTCGGCAGCACTGCCATTTTATTTCAAAGATGTATTCTATTCAGGTAGCTATGATTCCTAGAAAGAACTGGGTTCTTTCTGTTTTTGAATTAAATGGCTTGTACCGAAACTGTGGCATGTCATTTGTGAGGAAACAGTAAACTATTTTCTTAAATTCCGCTTAATGAACATGCAACATACCTACACTCACGCATTTTTCCCCCCAATCAAATAGCATTGAATTTTTTAAGCATTGAACTTCCTGTATATGCCCGATAGCTATGGCTTAAGCCTGTTACATGTCTGAGGGATGCCATGTAACGGGCGTATGTATAGCTGTCTGTCTGGCTCATAAATGAAAGTTAAATAGGAAAGTAAATGTTCTTGGAATACATTTTTTTTTTGGTGTGCACATGTGGGGAAAGTTCTTCATATCAAGAGAGAAAGTGCGAAAAATGTTTAGATTTGTATTAGAGACCTGAATCGTATTTTACTTATTTAAATAAATAAAAAAATAGTCTTCAAAATACAGTACAAATCTGTTAGAGAAACAGAGACACTCTTTAATAGGTATTTAGGTATAATATAAACATTATATACTGAAATAGGCGGAAAAAATTGCTTGTAAGAAGACATAAGACTTAATGAAGTCTATTTTTGTATTAAATATCTCTATCATTAAAATAATCTAACCTGTAGTGATAACGTTATATTCAAGATGCCAATTTTTCCTGTTTTGACTGATAGCGAATTTGTAGAATTTTTTTAGACATTATTTTGAGTACGTAACGAGGATAACTAACGTAACAGATTTACCTTTCGATACCGATACACGGGAAATCCTTATAAAGTTACCGAGAATTACAGAAATATAAAATACACCAAAATATTTTGGGAGCAGTGTCCAAGTCCTTCTTCCTTGGTCCGAAAATATTTTAGTGCATTTTTATAATTTGTGTAATCTTCGGTAGCTTTACGATGATTTCCTGTCTACCGATATCGAAAGGTAAGTCTGCTTTTCAGGGAAATGTAAATTTACTGACTTACCTTTCTGTGAGTGTACCTAAGCTTCATATTTTCAGGAAAGCTGAGATGGAAGCCAGGCGAAAAGCAGAAGAAGAAGAAAGAAGAAAGCAAGAGGAAGAAGATAGGAAAACGGCAGCTTTATTGCAGGTGCGTGTTTCTTTCTAGTTTTTTTTTTATTTTCTGGTAAAGTAATCGTTTCTGTACATATTTTAAGATTACAACCTTGTATGGGCTAAACAGGATATATGATTGATTAATGCCTGCAGCAAGCGAAGAACTTTTCAAAGAAAGCATTATACATATAATCCGTCCTCTGCTTACTATATTTTTCCACGTTTCTTCTCAATCAAAAGCATAAACATGTACACAGCGTAACTAACTGGCTTTGCGCTCCCTCCGCACTGGGGGCGTTGCATGTATACACAAACTCGCTGAAGAACAATTAACTACATTATCGCTATTTTCACATAAGCAAGAACAACAAAGGAGTTTTGTGTTTTGTTAATAGTAATGTGAGGACAGGTCTTCTTAGTATTATGTTTTCGTTTGAGTTTGATTAAAGTGTTACAGAACAAAACCATGTCAAAAAGAAGTAAGGGAGCTAAGAAGTAACGATTGACAAATCAGCTTTGAAAAATCACGCTCGAGAGTTGAAACTCGAGTTTTTTTTTTAAGTAGCTGGCTAAACGAAATTAGATTACATAATTTTTTCAAGATACTATAAATCTAGTTAAATTTATAACAGCAAGTATCATGGACAGTTTTGGTTAGGTCAGTACTTCTTTTAATTAAAACTGCAATTTAGACAATCATATGATCATCGTCTGGCACAGCAAACTCACACCAGTGGTCTTAAAAATATATCTACCCTTTTAATCTTTCTATCATCTGAGGATGCGATCTCGTTGAATCGCGAAATATATTATAATTATAGTAAGTGTGGAAGGTCGCTTTAATTATACGACAGAATAAGCTGCTTCCAAAAAGGTAAGAATATATCATATAATAGTAGGGCACAGACGTCGCAGTGAATATACTGATACGACATAATTCATGTGGCAGTAGCTGTGGCTCGACGTTCTTCCGCTCCCATGTAGGTAATGACCGTGGAAGGCATGTAACGTAGGTATTCATGGTTAACAAGACCATTCCAATCAACGCGAGCTGACCAACTTCGGATACTCGATCTCTGAGGTGATGAGGACTCGACGAGTATACCATATTGTTTAACCACTCATGACAGTGCAGTGGGTATCGAAGGCATGCACGTGGCCGGCAACGCTTCATTTTTTTGTAACTAAACAGCAAGCAACAGGAGCGCAAACCACAACCGCCTTCAACTAGGGAGAAACCATGAACGTATCCATGAGGACAATAGAGCGTTCCTTAGCTGTTCTAGGTTATGTGAGAGAGTTGCACGCGAGAATACTATTGTTAACGCCACGACACAGGACTTTGCGTTGGTGAATATCGAAACTGGATCTTGAAGCACAAGCGACGTGTCGCTTGATACTATGAGTTTTGTTACCAATTGCTTTGGACATCTCATTGATTATTATATGTCAGTGTGTAATGTAGCGAGTTATAAGAACAGCATATAGTCAGTTCGGGTAAAAGCAAGAAGAGGCACCAGAGAACAAGATCTGAGTTCACGAGTACTCGGGCGACCTCTGAGAGATTCGGAAATGTAATCTAGAGAACTTTCAAATACCATTGAATGTGTATGCTAGAGTTGATCCTTGAACCAGTTAGACTTAACTTGTGTCAGTTAAGAGCCTATTGCCACACACAGATTACAGTCAACACGTCTTGCAATGGCAAAGCGCTAAAAAGCCAGATTAAGAATTGGAAAAATTATACTTCAGTTGACAAACAGAATTTTCTATGGTAGGATCTTTCCGTTTTGTTCTGACTAGATCGGCTAAGAGCGTATTGTTACAGACAGACAGACGGATGGAAAACTGAGAGACAAAACAGAAATATAAAGGGTACCCTAATAGACCTGCTTAAAGGACACGACTCCCGGTAATATTTTGTCTACCCAGAGTTTTCATTATTTGAGCTGTGCACATTGCATATGACTAACATAACCTAACCCATAATTCTTTTTACACTGATTCCATTCTCTTTTGAAAGTCAATAGTGTTCGGTTATTGATGGCATTTATATAATTATAGACTTTTATTAGCTGTGTACATCATATGGTAATTCTCAACGTTTCTAGTTTTACTCTGATAATTTAGATTATAAACGGTGTATTCTCAATTTAAACTTAAGATGCAACATTACTAGTATATTACAAGATCTTGTGCATGATTTGAATATAGAACTAATTTCGTAAGTTGAAATATTTCCAACAGGCACAACTAGAGAAAGATATGAAGGAAGATGCTCGATATCATGAACAATTAGAACAAGAAAGAAGAGATCACGAGCTAGCTCTTCGACTTGCCCAGGAAACTAATAGCCAGTTAGAAGAAATGTCCCCACCAACTAGAAGGTAAGTACTTAAGTTTAATTACGGTTTTATTAGCCGTCATGGTTCACTTATAGCGACTTTCTTGAATGACTATTTTAACAAATTATTCTACGCCTTTCAAACGTAATTGTGTCTTAACACGGGACGAAATGACCGAGAATGGAGGAGCCTTCATAATGAAGAACTTCATACTGTACGATTCGCCTGACGTTATAAGAATAATGAAATCACGACAGCTAAGATGGGCAGGCTATGTAGCTCGGAGGAGGGGGATTAAGATTACATTCTATTGTGGTTGGTAAGTCGGAGAAAAGAGGCTATTGGGAAGACCGAGCCGTCGTTGGGATTACAATATTAGAATGGATTTTCGGGAGGTAGATAATGAAAACTGGCTTGATCTTGCCCAGGATAGAATCCACTGGTGAACGTTTGTTACTACGGCGATGAACTTGAGTTCCGTATGCCGCAGAGTTAGTTGTATCTCACAAACATTTTATCTTTAAATGAAATAACCGTATTTTCTACGTTTTTGCGGGGAAAATCAATTAATTATAGTTATATTGGGCATATATCTAGTTTAACAATGTTCAACTGTGGTTTGGTGAAATAATCATGAGAAGTATAGATCGAAGCCAACATAAAAATCGGCTGGTTCTTCAGACACGCGATTTACTTTTTTTTATTTCTTGATGCCTACCATGCAATACCACGTAATCTTCGTTTTGTTGACGGACAAAGCCTTTTAGCACTTATAGAAGGGATATGCGGAAAAAAGAAACCAGTAGGTGGTGGGTTTCAGTCAATATTCTTACATTTTATATTGTCGTTTTGCTTACAATATGTGGAAGTGTTTGGGTGGAACTTTCAGGGTGTTTTGTTAATATTATAGTGTTACTTTACTATATGTAAATATTACCATTTGGGTGGTACCACCGTACTAGACACGTATTCTGAATAAAGTCCTTGCTTTAGCTACTGTAAATATAATGAAATTAATTGAATGAACAATGATTCTCTCTTTTTATTGTTCCGATTAGTTCCAGCTGATATTTTACGAGTATTAGATGTTTCAAAAAGTTCATTGATACAAAAATTGATCACACATTTGAAGTTAGAATTGACTAATTTACCACCAAATTACAAAATATTCAGCAATCTTTATTTATGAAACTACTTTCAGTTTTTTTTTCTGTTTGTCTGTATTCAGCTTAAAACGCAGTGTCAGGACGAAATATTTTATGTTCGTCGTTAAACGATGTTATTATGTACGTAAATAAACATTTTAGTTCTATGTAATGTATGATGTATCCAGTGCTTTAGTGTGTAAATGTGTGTACCTGTGAGTGTGTGTTTATCGATGGCTGTTGTGTGAATGAGTTGAAATTGTATTTTATGACTATTGTGGAAACGTGATTTGATCATATTTTGTACAGGTATTCATTACCTGTTTTTTCTGGTTTTGTTCATTGTATTTTGTTGACATATCGTATACATATTGTGCATGATGTATAAATATTTTGCTTTTATTTTGGTGCAAATATGATAATGTATAAGTTTGATTTTGCTTAAATGTAGTGTTTTGAACTTCAAAAAGTATGAATTTCACTATTCTTTAAGTTAGAGTAAAATATCGATGCACCAAGTTAGAACCCCCCTCCTTTTCCCTTGTCCCATGCTTTAGGCAATATATAGCTTATGAAAATGCATTGCCTTGTATATAACATGATACATATCTCTTTATCGTCATGAATAAATAGAATATATGTCTTTGGGATGGCTAGTTTCTTGAAATTTTTCGTAAATTATTCAAAAATTGTTTGTGTAATAATCTCTGTGAGAAAGTTGACAGGAAGATACTACCCAATAAAGTTTCTTCGAAATGTAGTGCTGTTATCTTTGAGTTTGAAGTCTTTTTGAATTCACCATCAGAAGACAGCGAAGTCACCCGAAGAACACTCAATTTAATCAAGTAGACTACAGATGGCGTTGTTATCCTCAATTTCCGTATAAAACTTGTATAAATTGAGGTTTTCACTGTTTTTTTTAGTCAGTATTCCTCTCTCGTGAAGCTGAATTCGGAACAAAGAAGGAACATAATACAATTCTCGAGAAAAAAAAATGTATTTCTATTTGCATTAAAAAAGGGGTAATGTTAATCAAATATTTAAGAAGAAGTAACTTAGTACATAACTACTTGCGATGAATTCCCAGCGTAGTATATTTGGCAATTGTGTTATCAGGAGCTTGACCATAATTGATTATTTCTTTAAAAACAAGATTACTTTTGATGTACTCAATATAAATTTTCCGTGAATTTCTTCTGTTATAAACAGTATTCTTTGTAGAACAGCTGAATATTAAAAAACTTATTAAATGTTGCTTATAGCTTTATTAATTTCCGCAATACAATCGATAATCCTGCCTATAAATTCAAAATGTAAGATTTTTGTGTTGCAATAAACTATATATTGCCAGTTTTTATTTACCTATGCGCTTCCCCATCCAAAGTTTCTAGTTTCTTGCACAGGTTAATCTGGAATCTATTTTCTACTAGAAGCACTGTAAGGGAGAGAATCTCTTCTTCTATTGTTTCCATGCAATCTTTCCCTGTATCTCTCCAGTAGGTCAATGGTGCCAGAGGTGAAGAACGCAGCGCCTAAACTGAACAGGTATTTCCAGCTCTCCTGCCAACTGCAGACTGTGATTCTACACTGCACATTGGCTGCAGCACCCTTTGTAGTTAGTCTTCAAATAGTCTGCTGCTCATATTAAGGGGTTGGTTTTTAGCTACATAGTGCACAACTGTGAGTGAGTGTGTAATTTAGAATGTTTTACAGAAGGAAAGTCAGGTTTCTTTTTATATAGCAATGAAACTCTGATATGTATATCGTAGGTATAAAATATTGTACAGTTTGCTGACAGTAATATTTTTTAGGTATTAGTTTGGTTTATATCTTTGGTTAGTTTGTGCCTTTCATTCCCTTGTATATCTCTTAACTCTCATTTAAGGTTAATTTCACTTTCTGAGGTTGGATTGGGTAATGTAGTAAAGGTGTTAGGGTGTAGAGACAGTAAGATCGAGTTATACAGTGCTTAGTGTACAGTAGGATCTACAAAATAGTACAATATAGTAAGAAATATAGCAATGAAAACTATTGCTAATTTTTTTTGTGTTCGGAAATACAAAAACAAGTATTTTGCAAATTAATCTTAATTTTTTACTGATTCTTGTGGGATTCATTATTTACAAAAATGCTAAAAAAGAGATAAAATCCAAGCAGATGACGTTCTAATAAGAAAGCGGAATGCAACTAATCAATTTTATACAGTCCCAACTTAAAAACAAAGGAAGATGTTTTTCTTTTCTGTAAGAGAAAGAAGAAAGGAGAAGCGGTGGGAAATCTTACTAAAACAACGAAACAAAGCTTACGTACGAACTCACAGACCGTGCCTAGTGACGAAGATTGGGATCTATAGATCTGTACTGTGGAGGTCATTCTGATAGGTTTTTTCCACTTACCCAGAGTTGCAACATTTCCTGTTCCTTGACCGATGGAGAACGTAAATGTTCGTGATAAACTGACTGGACCTAAAATGCTGTGAAGCGCACAAACTTAACTTTTTCGTTCATTATTGTTACAATTTGATGTAAAATAAAACAATAATTAGTGTTGAGGAATAATGGAAGTAATGGCACCTTAATCACTGTAACATGCGACCAAATTAAGACAGTGTCCAAGAAATATAGATTTTTATCGTCTATAGTAATTTACGTGCCTAGCTTGTTTTATAATCATTGACCGGTATATATTGATTCCTTGAAATGACTCATACAATACTTTTTTTTCCATCTTTTGCTGCAACTTTTCATCATTGTTCAAGAGAAACCTGCTCTAGAAGAAACAGTGAAAATTCAAGAGGTCATTTCTTAGCTTTATAATTAAGGTACTTCGACATTTCGTTTCTTCCCAGAATCTGTCTTCGTGGAACAGAAACAAGCGCTAGTTCAGATAGGGTTGATTCCTCAAATTGACGTATGAGCAGTGCAAATGAAATATAAGTAAATAAAATGAAAAGAGTAGATAAATAACAGTTGACAAGTAAGAATTGCTTAATGGGGATTATCCCGATAGAAAATAAGCTGTAAAAAGTACTTGCAGTGCCAGTGCAAGCTTGGATAATTCCTGTTATATCTTTATTCACGCTTCCATACTTCAAGTAATCTATAAAGATTTGTTGATACAGCAGTAGATATGTAAAGTTTGTGTTGAAACACAGTCTCAACAACGAATGAATAATTCTGTAGTAAACGTATACTTCAGTTGGGACTTGCATCTTTCCTTCTAGTACAGGTGTTCCATCAGGGAAAAACTAAAATTACACCGACAAACTTCTGGAGATGATCCCTCACATCAAAACAAGACAAAAATTCCTCTGACAAATTTTCGACATATCCATAGTTTCGGAGCTACAGGAGCGTCAAAGACTTTCAATTTGTACTATCCAGAAATGCGTATTTCAAACCTTTCTTGATTCTTTGCTCCATTTCATCCTACAGTATTACTTGCAGTGACTTTTTCAATCATACGCAGAGACTAATTCCAAATACGTTATGTCAGAACACCGCTATGGGCATTTGTCGACGGAAATTCGAACTACAATGTCAATGGTATTACTATAGACTAAAATTAATGGGTTTTTGCTTAAGAGCAAGTGATTTTGAACCCTACCGTTAAGTGGCTCTGATTGCTACTACTGGAAACAACCAGGGGCTGTAAGTATTCGCCAGAGCCACCTAGCGGCAGGGTTCAAAATGACACTCCTTAGCGCAGACGAAAATAACGCAGTAAGTGGTATAAGTCTATTTTAATATTTACTCTATGATATTACAGAACATGAAGTTTCCCTTTGCTTCCGCAGCGGCGCTAGTCTCGTTTCTTATCTGTTTGATTTCGTCCAACTTGTCAAAGCGGAGTCGTAAGAGACTGAAATTTTTAACTGAAGTAATACTCCGATTAAATTTTTCGTGTGCACATTGTAGCGAGAGACTAACGTATTATACATAGGACACATTTCATTTTTCGAAAAAGGACGGATAATATATACGGGTTAAATACACAAAAATAGCAGAATTCATTGACTTTGTACACAAACCAACGGTACTGTCGATATTTTAACAAAACTACTCACCTCATATTTACTATTTTATAATCAATTAAAATAATATATACCCCACACGGAAACTGTGTTGATATTAAATTGAACTTTTGACTATATGCCCTGATATCTGTGTGGCTCTGTCACCAATACAGTTCGCTTTAAGAGGTTTCCGAAATCGGAAATGAGCACACATCATCAGTTATTTCAGATCGGACGATTTTGTGTCGTCGTTACTGATCATAATAATGATTCATTAGACTGGTGTGATTAGATACCATTCGAGTGTCTTTGTCTCTTCGTAAAAATAGAAAACTTCGGAGAATATGAATCGTTGAAATTTAATAATTTAAAAACTTTAAAAGATAACGTGTATGTGTATATATATATATATATATATATATATATAAAGGAAAGCCGGGAAGGTAATTTAAGGTAAATTTTAGACAAATTAAGGAGAAAAAAGGATTACTTACAGCTTAGTAACGCACTAGATCACACATATTCACATGTACATACAAAAGAAATCACTATATTTCGTGTATTCACACTTTTTCAAATAGAGAGGAAGACAGCGAAGTTCACGTGTTCACAAAGTACAAGTTTGAAGAGCTCTTTTGACATGACATTTTTTTAATACAATTCTGTTTCGATAAAAGGGGTGACATGCTATATTGCTCCGGTATGGTTAAGTTTGGTTGTCAGATCCGTAATTTCGAACTAGATAGTATGTTATTTCCATTATATGTTTATCATATTAAAACGAACATATTTTACTTCCTTATTTCTATTTTTTTTAAACGTTAGCAATCCAACAATCGGAAGCTGAATAAAATATAAATCAGGGCAATAGATCAATTCGTGGTTAGCTTTAAATGATAACTGGTTTAAAATTGTATCTGAATCTTGACGTAAAATGACGAAACGGCGATCTAATTGTGTTCTGATTAGAACTAAAATATCAGACAAAATTTCTTATTGTTAAAGCCATATTGATTTCTTAGAGTAACTGAACGTAACAAATTTTGCTTACACAAAACTACAGAGAAATCGAAGAAAAATATGGGATTTCCGTGAATTTTTCTTTAATTACTTTATTTATCCTCAAAACTAAACTAGTGCGTTTTTCTACGAAATGGATTTTAAGCTGGAAGATAGAAAGAAAATAATCATTATGCGATCCTTCGCGGGATTTAAATTTGTGTTTTGTTTTAACATAAGTATGTTAGAAAAGCAGAACGTAGTGAGCAAGAAAATAGCAAGCATCTACTTGTAATTTAGCATTAGTTTTCATTTCTATGGCTTAAAATATTTGTTGGCCTTACAGTAATTAATGTAAGCAGTGCTTGTATGCTAAGTATTTCATGATCTTATGTCTTTCGTTTGAATTGTTTTATATTTACATTTTCTTGTTTTAAATTATAAATGTGTTATTCTTTGTAGTTAAATGTAGTGGTTGTTGTCATAACCTGTAATATAGTTGAGTCTTGTGTGCGTTAATGTAGTGTGTTAAAATGTATGCATATTATTGTGGTGCGTGGCTCGATCCCAAGAATCCGATATAACTGAAAAGTATCGCCTAAAATTTAATGGAAGTCTGGAACTGACTTTCCGTTATTCTTTTCTTTCATTTTCTTTTCTTAACGAAGTGTATCTTTATAAAGTCACGATGTCCAGAAGTTGTAATAAAAGAAAAAAAACTGCTCGTTTGCTGAGGTTTCGCTTATTACTTTGAAGTAACTGGATGTATAAATGTGAAGTGAAATGTATTGTATATACATCACTATGAAGTTTATTAAATATTCTTTCAAACGACGTATAGATAGCATGACTCTTAATACCAGACATATATAAAGTTTTTATATCATGTTTTGTGTGAAGTATATATTACAAGAAATGGTAAAGCCTTTTTGACTTAACGTCGTTCCTGTGTCTTTTCGACATGCATTGCATAAGATTTTAAAGCTTGGAAATAAATATAACCCTATACCACATAGTTTTGATATTTCAGCCAACCGTTGTTTCGATTTGGGAGCTTTTCCCACCTTGCTTTCTTTAAAATATTCTATAGTTTTTTTTTTTTTTTTTGTTGCGATAAAATTATTGAATTTGTAGTCCGAGGCAAGACTGGTGAATTCTTGCATTATTATAAAATTGAGCAGTGACACGTGATGAATCATCATTGAAAGCAGGATTTTATTTACCAAATGAGTCTCTTCTAGATTATAACGTTTCCTCTAACGTCTGTTAGTGAATTAAAAGTTGATTCGAGAACATGAAGACGCCCAACTTCGATTCGCGAGCCGCTCCTAGACCATGACACTTGTTGAATGAGATTTTGGTTTCATCCTTGCTTCCATGTATTCTAATGTTCACTGTTTATATTCACTGTTTAATATTGTGTCACGTCATTGGGCAGGTATCCATTGCATATATGTTTTTTCTACTGTACATACCTCATTCATTGCTGATTGGTTAGGGGATGTACTATTGATTTTCTAGATAGAAAATTTATATCTTGTAATTGGTTTCTGACAGTACGAGAACAAACATCAACTCCACTAGCGTCCTGCCATTCCCTAGCAAGCTGTTTTGAAAAACCAAATCTATTACACTAACAAAAACGACACAGAACATTGGTACATCTGAGTTAGGATTTTGTTTTCCTGTTGTACCACTAGTTATTTCAGATTCTGATCGAAATACCCACCCAACCGAGCTTTTTTTTTTTTAGGTTGGTTAACTTTATTTACTTAATACAGCGATTCTATTGCTTTTCTAGAACTACTGTTACACTTTCTACCCATTCTTGGAAAAAAGTCCTAAAGCGTAAAATATGTTAATGAGCATAAATTTCTCCCAGTTGATTATGCTGTCTTCCTTTCTGGACTATTCTCTACAAAAGAACGTTGTTATATGTTGTTTCTCCTAGCGGTCGAGTTACATATGAATAGAAATTATAATTAGGTGATAGGTCAGCAGCAGACATTTCGGACACTGTTACCATCTATAGGAATAGAGTAAACATGATGTTTACTATACCTTATAACAAGTGTGCAGACATCGTCCAAAACATAATAACAAAAATTGGATGTATATCTGATTTTTAATCCTAAATATATATTTTTATAACACTTCACTTAGTAATTGTTGTATTTCCGGTTATTTTCAAGATAATATGCGAAATCATTGTAAGTGCATTAAAGTTGCTTACATTTTTTCGACACTATATTTTGTAATAAGCAGGAGAGGGTCTTCTCCTAATCTCAAAAGAGGCCATCATTTATGATGATAAAATTTCGAAACATATGATGTCAAGTTTCAAACGATTTTGAAAAAATTGATTCTTGATTTTGCAAAATTAAAAGTGAACGAAAGTTTACGTCATTAAATAACTCTATTTCGACAGAAGTCTTTGTAATATTTAGCAGTTTTGTTCCACTAGTTAGCGATGATAAGTGGTATTTGTACGTGGAATTGGTTTCCTCTTCATGAAGTGACAGTTTCACTTCCGTCATATCATCAAACTTTTAGCTTCATTTTTATAATCAAATATGAAGAAATCAATTAACATAGAACTATTCCTAACGTAGAACTATTCCGGTTTTTTTACGACAGTTATTTTAAAACTCTAAACTTATTTTCTGGATTCCTGAAATGAGAACTGGGTATTATGAACAGAATATCATTAAAATGTAGTATTTCCAGTAGCACTGTATAGTATGGGCCTTTACCATTGTTACTAAGTACGGAATATATCCAACGTTTTGAAGTCTATTGTTGCTCCGTATTTGCGGAATAGAGTAATAGATTAAAAACACGAATATTGTGTGTGAACCAAATGTGCTGTGAAAATAGATAAAAGAAAGACAGAATTATGAGAAAGATCAATTCAGAATTTATACAATTAACAAAAGATCAAAGTGTCAGGAAGGTGGCCAAGGTCGAAACCAAAGGAAACAGTGCGATTTGGAAACTTAACTAGATGAATTTGTTTCGACTTTGTCGACATTTCTGTTACTTTCAATTTTGTTTAGTTGTAAAAGTTCCGATTCTTTTGTTCTGAACTTATTAAATTCCTCTCGGTTTCATATTTCGGTAATATATCTCGTTAACACACAATCTTCAATCATTTATTCCATTCTCTGAAGACGATGTCGGACTTCGAAAGGTCAGATATATTTGTTCCTTAGTAGCAGTGACAAAAAAAATTCATAAATAGATTTTAGTATTAATAAACCACAAATGTCTCGGAGACAAACATGCAAAGTGTTTGCGCATAAAAATTCTAACTAGGAAATCTGAGAAACAGTATTGACGCAAGTGTAATTTGGTATTGTGGTTACAATGTAGGAGGATGTGGTTACAATCTTCAATTTATTGCAGATAGACAATATTGTTAAATTATCTTTGTGTGACTGTTGACAATGAAATCACTATAATTTCTGACATCAAAATAATGCATTTGGTAATAAAATTGATATCAAGAGAAAATCAAGTTAAACTTGAAGAATGTAATTACATTAAACTAGATAGATGCGTTGTATTTAAAATTTAGATTTAAGTCTGGTCATGATTCACAAGATAGTTTTCAAATTTGTGTAGAAAGTGCATGAAAAAGAACGTATAGACTGTAAGTATTAACCGGCTCACTGCATATATAAAAATTTATAAACAGTTATAGTGATTAACAGAGGAATTAGAATATTTTCTTTTACATATAGAATTAATTGAGGCGTTCCGAATAATAACTGTAGATCCCAACCAAAGTTTGTTTTGAGAAAAATGGCATTCAGTATATACTGTTTTCATAGGTAGTTTGTAATATTTTTACTTCATTTTTCAAGGCTTGTTAAATATGATGTTTAAAGTTTAGCTGCACATATTTGAACCTTTATTATGAGTAGATTCTCTTTTTTTGTGCGGAAGAAAAGGTGGACGTGCAAAGAAAGTGTACGATGACGTCTTGTTCTTTGTTTAACATCCAAATTTACTCATTTAACTCCCATTCCCATATATGTTCACATTTTTCTGCACAATCATGAACAAGATTTGTGTAAAACTTCTTACCTTACAAATTTCTACCTCTCTTCCTGGTAATAAGGTACGATACAAGTTACTGTTGGAATAAGTCGAAAGGAACTTTACAGTATCAGAAATAGTATGTTCTACAATAATGGATGTAACCTAGGAGGAATAATTTCAGCATTTTTTTAAAAAAAAAATATATACAAACTTGGAAACAATATTGCTTGTAATATCAACAAAACCTTTTGTATTAATTTTGCTAACGGTGAAACGGCATTTTACTCTTGCTGTTTTAATGACATTACACCGTTGCACAATGATTCGAAATTAGCAAAAAGGTGGCAAAATTCGATTTAGTAAAAAGATAATTCAAACTGTATTATTGTGTTTACATTTTAGCAATGGCGAAATAAATACGAGTTCAAATTTAAGAAAATTAGGTAAAATATTTATATGGAAAAATTTATTTTTATTAGTGATCTAACGTTGCCATATCTTCAGTTGTAAACGTCATTCAAACATTGTTAATAGAAGAGAAAAAACAGACCTCAGTTATCAGATACATCAGTTTCGCTATCCTTACCCGATACCGCAGTCCCCTCCTCCTCCTCCTCTTCTGCTTCTGGTGTTGATACTTCGGATATTGTGGTAGTGACCCCAAGATTTCTTAAAGATTCTTTACCTCAGGAGAGATGGAAACTTTTAACTTCCGAGGAAGTTGTCGGATTGAGGAAATAAGGTGGTCAGATGTTTACAAAAGTCTGCTGAAACGCCTTCCTTTGTGCCAACTCTCGATGTTTTTCGCGAGTGATGCTCACGAAATAATTTAAGTTCGAGCATCTTGTGCTTCCTCTGACATTTGGCCTACACGTAGTATTGCTGCTGTTCCATGGTAAAGAATGTTATGCACGAACATAGGGATACAGTACCAGGGGTATGAAAAGCACAGTTTGTAACGCGTATTCTTCAAAGGTTATCTTGTTTATGTTATAGCCACATGACAGAGTTTGCGAATTTCCGAAATGGTGGAAAAGCTTCTTATGAAACAGCCATCAACCCCTATGGTGGAAGCATCTAGGTCTAGTTTATTGAAAATTGCCCCTGCTGTGTTCCCATCATTTGGCGTTCCGCCAGTCCTAGCTTTTGGTTAGTCCAAGGTGGTGGCTGTCAAGCTTGCGGGGTACAGAAAAATAATATTTACACCACAGTCGCACGGTTCGCAACATTTTCTTTCAGAAATGTATTACATATTTTCCGAGGAACATTTTGATTGTAACTAAGTCGACCATATTCTGTATGAAACGTTTTGTAGGTCTATATAAGTATAAATCAAAACACACGAATTACAGAATGATTTATGACAGAGAAAGAGCACTTACAAATTGTATGTTACGTTAACATCATAAATGAAGTACAAAATACATATATAACTTAATCAATTTCACAATGGTTAAACGCAGTTACAACGTAAAAATTGAACAAAATATAACTGCTTAGCTTGAATACCTGTGACAAAAATGTAAACGACTCTACGGATATTCAAATATCAGGATCTAAACTCCAACTAGTTGTTTAAATAAATATGTAAGTTTTCAAGAATTTACAATCGAAAATGTGAATTTTGGTACAGATTATTTTTACTTTTCGATCACTGTGTATTGAGCGGGAATGTACATACTGGAGCTTCTTTTTTGTGCTTAATTATAACAAAATCCTTATTGAATGCCATGTATCGTATGAAAAATTTATGTTTGGTTGAATCAGAAACTTTAATATTTACTGAGTAAATCCAAAGAGGAACAATATCAAAGTTTTGGGCAGTACAAGAACCACTCAATATTATCAGGTTTGTTTGCGTTCAGCTTTGATTTCAACTAAGGCAAAATTTCTCATCCCAATCACATGAAGCCACATTTTCAGACGATAAAGAAAACAGTTTTCGGACAGGACAGATTATACCTTTAATAGCCACAAATCGACACTAAAGCGTTACAGTTTCTGAGATATACTAGTGACTTTTTCAGACGATTT
The DNA here is from genome assembly GCA_022664845.1 of Lepisma saccharinum. Lineage (NCBI taxonomy): Eukaryota > Metazoa > Arthropoda > Insecta > Zygentoma > Lepismatidae > Lepisma > Lepisma saccharinum. The sequence goes on from JAGDQP010016350.1 coordinate 28,819, forward strand.
AATATATATACTTGGCTTTTAGGCATCTCAGGCTCAGGCCGGAATAAGGTGGGGAGAGAATGTTACAAGGTTGTCGGTCAGGGCCTAGTTTGTAAGTACCATCCCGGCATTTTCCTGGTGACTGAGGAAAAATCCTAGAAAAACAGTCAGGCTGGGTGGCCGCTAGGATCGTTCCCAGGTCCTTTCGTTGGCTAAGCCAGCGGTCTACCAACTGAACTACCGCCGCTTGGTTCTTCAGCCGACTTGTATAGTTCAGTCTGAAGGAGAAGGTAGTATATATTCGAAACTGTAACGCTTTAGTTTCTTTTTGTGATTATTAAATATAATCAGCGTTGTCAGAAAGCTGTGGTTTCGTAATTCAAGATAGACACGAGGCTGTATCGGTATAATATTTAATACAGCACTGTCGTCACGTGAACCAAAATTGTATGTCCACAGCACTGCTTTTGTCGAAATATGAGGTATTGCAAGCGCTTGTTGAAAGCGGCAGTAAGCACACCAATGTTTTCAACTTTATACAGTTAAGTAGCTTCATTTGTGCCTTTGCCGCAACCACTTGAGTTAAGTGCTCTTTTTTTGTTAGTAGCGAGTTCTGGATTGTGCATATATTCATCACAAAGCTTCCAAGTGTCGACTAGATATAATGTAAATCGTATGTTGAAGCACATATTGAACACTTCTTGGTATATGTAGAGTGTTACAGTGTTAGTTTTTGCGGAGTAATCTGTACCATTACCAGCGGATATTTTATCGAATTCTTTTACAGTCTATAAATTTTCTCAACGGAATGGACTATCGATACTAACGTTTTGTTAGGAGTCTTAGCCGTATTGTAATGTGACGATCTTAACTGGTCTGTTTGTATGCCACCTTTATTGGGAAACACAGTTGCAGGCGATTTAGTGTGCTCTCCTCGAACTGTTCTGATGCATCGTACAGTAATACCCATTATGCTAAGAAGTGGCTTCGCTTGTAGATGGACTTCGCCTACTTTCATCTCTGACAAGTCGGTCCTTTTTTGGTTATTTGCTTTTCTCGACTAAATTAAACAAGTACGGTACGTATTCTGCTGATTATAATAAAGGCCATAGAGCTGAGCAAACAACGCCTCTTGCAAATCATCAGATAAGCTTTGTAACACACACGTTGAATCAGGAAAGTTACAGCACTCTTCTAAAACCACTTTGTTCTTCTTCGTTACGTTCAACTTTCTGCAAAACTTCTTTTTCTTCATAACCTATTGTGTTGGTGTTTTCACTCCTCTTTTTCCTTTTTTTGTGCTAGTCTTGAAGAAGTACACTCTCGGACGTGGACGCTGCCACATTGACTACAGCGCCATCAACTTGTAGTGGAAACAGCGAAAGCGCACATAGTTGGTATATGCCGTTTATTCACTAAGAATGTTTTCTTTCCCGCTTTGGACCAATATTCAATGTTAAATATGACATTTCAGTATAATGAAAGGTAGCTGAGAGAAGGATACTCTTTATCTCAAAATTCGAGGTCGGTTGGGATCTGCCATTATTATTCTGCGCCGAAATATTGTTTAGTTTTGCCACTTTGAGTTAGTGTCCTGCGGTTGGGTGAAATTTATGTAGGTATTTATAACATGGGTTAATTGGCTCATAAATCTATAAAAATAACTTCTATTAAGAATCTACTTGTTCCAATATTGGTAAGTCGTAACATAACAACAGTGCATAATAAAATGCATTTCTCGTATGTTACGCGTTATCAGTATTACGTAACTCATTATTCAATATATAATGCAATACGTGGTATATCGAATAATGGGTGAGGAAAAGGGATGTGGATATTTGTAATTACGTATTTAATTTGTTTTCAATACCATCTAGGTCAGAATTAGTGAGATCCCAACAGGCAGCCCAAGGAAATAAGAAATATGATTTGTCGAAATGGAAATACTCTGAGTTACGTGATACGATCAACACATCATGTGATCTCGAGTTGCTGGAGGTAAGTTTGAAATCAAATTCATTAAAAAAAAAAAAAAATATCTTGTACACGCAGGATATTCAGAAAAATGACAGTGTTTGTTGCATATGGCTATACTTTCACGTAAATACTTAATGTTTTTCTTCTGTTAAAACATTTCTACATATGCTGTATGCCATTAATTGTAGTTTGGTGATATATGGTAAGTAATGATGAACAAAAGTTATGAGTGACTTAAGTGGTGTAACTAATGTTTTATTGTTGAGAAACATTGTAGGGATTATTTATTTTCCAATTGACAGAACGCTGCATCACCAGTTCTTGTATGTGGGCAAGAAACATCACATTTAGAAAATTTACATATTTTCTGACAAATAAACAAATTTATATTAGTAACTCCGTAATGCTATAATTTGCGTATAGGAAATCTGAGTAGAAATGTTCTCTGTCTTTCAATTCAGTTTTGATTATCAAGTTTAATAACAAGTCAAGAACAATGTTATGTTTTGTCTTCTCTCAAGAATGCAGTTATGCTTAAATAATGAAACTGTATAACGTATAATACCTTTAATGTAGTTTTTACTTGAAGGCCATAATTATGAAACTGGTCTTTCATTATTTAAAAATATTAGTTAACATACTTATTCGTCCAAATGAGTTTATAGGTAAGTCTGACAATGAAAGAGGCAGAAAACTTGCTGAATATTTTATATCATCTTTGACTTACCTTCGTAAAAAATAGATCCTGAAGAAAGATTTTATTATTTAATTTAGAAATTACGAAAGTTATTTTAATTATGATTATTCAGAATATCAAGGATATATTATTATATTTGCAAATTCTTTGAGTTAGTAATGAGAATATGATTATTCAGTACGAGCTTTTCTCTTTAGTAGTTTTCAAATTCTAAGTAATAGGTGATTAGAATTGGACTTCATATGTTCAATTTTTTGCATTATATTCCTTGTATTGGACGGAGAGTCTAAGTAGCCCTCAACCCGAAAGTCAATGTTTCGAAATTTTGCTTTGAGTTCTAAAGATTGTACTTCAAAACTATTTGCTTCATTGCATGTGATCAGCGTATTAAGCAGTGTATATATTCTGTGGTGCAATAGTAATTGAGAAATTCATGGCAAAAGTCACGAAATGTCGTCATATATTATTTACGATACAGAGACAATGGTTTGTGGCACCTGACATTACATTGTTAACTTAGTTTATTTTTCCATTTTGGAGATCCGCAAGTATTGTATGTAGGAAGTAAGGACAACGATATACTCAGGATTTTGTTTTTAGACATCACCTTGCCATCTATACAGGGTGTTTTAAAATTACACCGACAAACTTCTGGAGGTGATTCCTCACATCAAAACGAGACGAAAGTTCCTGTGACAATTTTCCAAATGGGGATAGTTTCGAAGCTACAGGTCGCCGAAAGCGTGCGAAAATTAACTTTAGATCTTCATATTTACAACACCACGAAAAGTAGAGCGGATGTAGCATGGTACCGTCAAAGACTTTAAATCTGTACTATCCAAAAATGCATATTTCGAAATTTCGTAATGGGCGCGTAAGGAATACCCCAAAGGAATAAGGGGATTCCCAGAAATTCTCTGAAGTAAAGATGGGTCGAAATGAGCATAAATGGGACGGTTTTCTACCAGGAAACAAAAAATCGTTTGCGCTAAGTCGATATCTCGAGTAGCTTCCATACACCGAACGATTTTCTAGTAAAATGCGTGGTTGCATAAAAGCAGGAGTAGGAATTTCATATTTTCATTGAAAGTTTTATTTTTTTGTCAAGAAGATTGAGTATCGTTGTCCGATTGTATGCTGGAGATGATGTATGTCATCTTTACTCACAGGGAAAGTTGTTAAATCCATTCATTTCGACCTACCTTTACTTCAGAAATATTCCGAAATCCCCTACTTCTTTTGTAGAATCCCTTGCGTGCACATTGAGGTATTTTGAAATATGCATTTTCAATTAGAGCAGGTTTAGTCTTTTAGGGTACCATGTCGCATTATTTCTAATGTTGGTGGTATTTGAAATATGAAGCTCTAAAATTCATTTTCCCACTCTTTCGTCACCTTGTAGCTCTGAAACTACGCACATTTCGAAAAATTGTCCGAATAACGTTTTGTTTTGATGTGAGGAATCACCCCTAGAAGTTAGATAACATAGTTAGTTTTGATCTTTGGGTGGCCTGTTTCTATGTTATATTCTTCACGTTCAGGACGGCATACTTCACTTACCTTCAAACTGAATATTAATTGATATATCTTCGTAATGATTAATATTATCACATGCATTCTGTTCTTCGAGATAATTACTTCTTCTAGCCTTAAACTCCTCAGTTTGATGGTTAAAAGAAGATACTTCTTTTATATGCTCAGCCCTTTATGTTTGAACAGACTGTTTCCATTCCGACATAGAATCATTCTGTATGGAGAATTCTTGAGAACATACAGTAGTTTTTTTTATCATTTACACCAGCTTCTGTTTTCTGTATTTTATTACTTATCTTCCCGAAACTTCTTTGTAATCTGATAGATCTTTTCAGAGTTCATGTTTGGTAGGATTTGTTTCTTATGTCCAAATCACATACGTTGTTCGATATATTATCGTTAATCTGGAGTAATTCTGCTAATATTTTTGTATGGGAATCTTGAAAGTTCTTACAAATCTGACTGTACGTTCCAGTTTTCTTCTGTTATTGAAGACTATACATTTCTTAAGTAATCTAGGGGGGATATTTGGGTTGTATTGAATTCATGTGGCAATTTACCCATTACTTCTTTTATCTGGCTTTTCATCTCTGTGTGAGGATTCCATATCTTGTTTTAGTTGAACACAAGATTTTCATTTTTTAATTGTTTTCCGTATCTTTAGCTTCTTGCCTCAAGTCCGCAATAACTTCCGATAATAGTGGTTGTGCTTCATCCACTTTCTTAGTAGATTTGTGTGCCCCACTAGAATCTGTTTATAATCCTTTCGAATCAGTGTACTGCTTCTTCTTTTCTTGAACATATCTCTGTAATTTCGTTGCTTCTTTGAAAATTCGTATCTTCGTGCCCCGTAAGCTGAGAGGCAATTGTGTAAGATGGCCTTGAATTAAATCTTACCTCAGGAATTATTCTGTGTAAATTTTTTGAAGAGGGATTTCGATGGCGAAAACCTGCGGACAATCGCGGGTGTCCCAAGTTCCCTCCAGTGGTGCAATGACATCCGGTCGGGCGTGCAACTACCGTGACTGGAAATTCGTACAGCAAGCAACATTGAAACTTTCACTATAAAATACTTCTTCAAATTGTAAGAAAATTTATTCATATGAAAAGCCGTCGATTTATTGTAAGCCGTCAAATGACAAGCCTGAATTGACAATAAAAATTATGCTACTGAACGTATCTTTTGGAAGTTCATCAAAAACTACAATGCGGAAGCTAATATACACTTGCAATTATATAATTAAACCAATTACATAAGAGTAACACAATTAAATTCATAAATATCATTTTCTGGTTCTTAAAGTATTTGTAATATATAATTAGTCATTCTGGATTAGTTTTGTCATCAGTTTTATATTTACAGGTAGTTCAGACATCTTAGATGAAAAAACAAACAAAAAAACACTGCCATCTATCGAACACCATATTAAGAATCACTGATTTATTATTCATATTTCAATCGCCCAGTAACAATAATAAACTATTAAGGGGTCTGATTCAAAATGTTAATGTTACCTATATTATCAATCAATGTCAATCATCCATTCATAATATACAATTATATAAAAATAGGTATGAACAGTACCATCTCGTTTACGGAAGCTAGAAACCTTTAATTTAACTTGACACTGAAAACAGGCGAGGATAAAAAATATATAATAAAAATGTGAATCTGAATGAATATACATTGTTCCAACGTAAATGCAACTAAACAAGTGATAATGAAACGGAGAAGTCAAAAGTGCACACTTTCATTATAAAATACGTATATTTCTTTAGTTTCTGCCTCTATCTTACGTGGTATTTTTCACAGCTGTCGTGTGCGTTAAGTGTAGAAAATCTCGCTTCTGGAAATTAAATCAAATTCAGGTCCATTTGAACTCGATGCAGAGCCTTGCAAACCATTATCATCATCATTTCTTCACATTAATTATTACATTTAGGTAGTAAGATTGTGTGAGATTACATTTTGAGAAATGGTATGTACACGAGTTTCCACACTTGTCAAAGGTAATTTTGCAGTATCTTGAAGCATGTAAGTATTTAATTGAAGAACCAAATCAGCAGAAATGTTTACTTAAGTTTATTAATATTGAACTATTACCGGGTTATTGACTGTATTAAGGTTCATGTTACTTGTCCTCTGTACAGGACCATCGTAACATAATTGTGGGCCCCTGGACAAAGCAGTTTAATTGTACAAAACAAGAAATATCGTAATATACGATTAATATCAAAATGATCCAAGATATTTATTAAATATCATTATATTTTATAAATGTCTTCGACACAATTCTCTATATGTTAATAATCTTTAAACAAGAACGTATCTTAATTAAACAAATTGGAATTTTCACAGTAATAGAAAATATACTATCTGGACCCGTTGATATAAACTGCTGTCACAATTTTTTACAGTGATGCAAAAAGCTTCTTAGAAATTCTAAGGTCGCCTCACTTGGAAGTTCAACATGTGTATTTCCGAACATTTTTGTTAACAAACGTTTCAGTTTCAGTATCCGTAAAAGGAGAATCGTATAGTCTTCAGACGTTCGATTTTTCTTCATCTTAAAACCCCTTCGTTATTAAAATAAATCTTAGCAATCTTTTCTAGATATGTAGTAAATAGAATAATTCTAGAAAGCCAGTATATCTGTGTGTCATAGAGTAGATTATTATATGGGGAACTGACTCCTCCTCCTAAATTTTAAACGATCACTGTTTAACGCATGGTAATGACATCTATCTGGAAATATAGAGAACTTTTATAGTAAATTCTCACTCGTTCGTCTTAGTAGTCGATGCTAGCACGCCTGTGTTGCTGTGCAGGGAATATAAATTTAGAAAAAGGAACAAAATTAGCATTGTTTTCGATATCTTACAGCTATATGTCTCAATTGACCTAATTAGAGCAATTATAAAAAGGTTTGAACACAATATATTTGTTCTTGGTCATATTGCTGCTCTCCCCTCTTTCATCGAATATCTTAACAGTAACCACGCTTAATGTACAAAGGTCATTAACCTGTTCCTTGGTACCGTATTCATTCACACGCGGTGAATATGGATGTAACTGCTTAACGAGAAAAAAGTATCTTAATTTTGGTTCAAGTAATTATTGTTTACGTCATTTACATTCATTTGGAATAAAAAATAATGTGGTAGTACTTTTTCTTGTTCATACAAAACAATACTTAGTCGTAGATATGTGAGCATTAATACCAATTTTACGATTCGCTATATATATCTGCGTCAAAGTAGGAACAGTACGTAAGATGGAAGATATCCTTCATTATTAATATTTTTTTCGGCGTAGTAATAAACTTAAGTACACATAAACGAAAATGAAATAAAATGAATGAGTAATAATTGGCACACAAAACCACTACAAGCATTAAAATTGGAAGAGAAAAAGTAGAGCAGGCATCCTGTTTCAAGTATCAGAGAAGTATTATAAGTGAGGATATGAAGTGTGAAATAATAATAAAATAGACAAAAGCAGCAATGAGGAAATAGGCCTTCACCAGGAAGAATCTTTTCGAGGACCAATGAGCAAAGTTCTAAATGGAAGAGAATGAAAAACAAAGCCGAAGAGAAAATATATGAGTGAGGAAGTGCTGAAGAGAGTAAGTGAGAGAACAATACTGGAAACAATTAGGAAGTGAAAAAGTAACTGGTTACGACATTAGGTACACAGAGATTTTATTTGAAAGAAAGCAGTTAAAGTTGTGGTTTGCAGAATTGCACGATTGAAGAATAAACTGGAAATTGATGTGAATGGTATTATGTAAACAACACGTATCAGAATCTGAAATTTCCTAAGAATTAAAATTAATAAAAAATGTGTCCTACAAGTCACAATATTCTAATTGGGCCAATCAGACTTCATTGAGTGAGTGAAAGGATAAATCTAAGTCATTAAAACTGTCATCAGTAGGAGTTACATTGATACTTACTTTTACCCAGCCTTTCTTTTACCTTGCTGTGACTCCCATTTCTGGTACTTTTAATGTGTTCCTTGTATGTGTCATTTCTTTTTAACTCGTAGATGAAGCTTGATTGAATCAACTGAAATATTGTTGGTTTAGTCTTCATTAATGTGTGTAGGCAGGACTTGTATTTTATTGTTCGGAAATTGTAAATTTGAAATGCTTTTCGGAACACAAGGATTTAAGTACAGTTGGTTTTATAATGTTTCACCAAAGAAACTAATTTGCGAACGTCTTTAATATTAAGTCGTTTTAGAGACAGTTGTGTAGCTGCAATTTATTATAAATAGTTATTTGAATATAATTGATTTGTGATGAGTTTCCGCCTGTTCTGTAAAAAGTCGTATGTCTCTTGCATACGATAGAAGCATAAACAAAGATTTGTACTGAAAGGCTGTGGTGTCCAGTGATTGTAGTAAATGATTACAGGTAGTCGTTATATTATTTCTTGGAAAAGAACCATTTACACTACTATTATTTCATGTGGAATCAGAATTATTATATATTAGTGGCTTTGGTGGTTGTTCTAATCTAGTATTGCATCTAAGCTAATCGAAGTATTAATCTAAGCAACTCAGCGTAGCCTAATCTATGGCTATATAGCTTAGGCAGTCAAAGGTCCATGTCATCTATAGAACGATTTTTGTAAGTATTTGAATTGAATTAAATTTAACTTTAAGGTCTTTAGACAACTTTGACTCAGGCCGTTGTTGTAAGTATTTATAACACAGCTTCATTATTGCATGATTAAAGGAGAGAAAGAAAGAAAATATATGCAACTTCTTAACAGTATTATCCGAAGACAGTTCTGAAGGTAACAAAGGATGGTTATGAAGTATAAGTATGAATCTTATACAAATGTTATTCTATAAAGTTTTGCAAGTTAATGCAAATCTGGCCCGTGTTTTTATATCATTCATATAAATTTCGAGCTAGATCCACATGGTAGGGTGCAAAATGTCTTAACGTTAATTGCTAATAACTTTTGAACTAGTAGGTGAAAATAATGATTTATAGAATCAGTCTCTGAACAACGTTTGGACGTGTTCAAGGTATTTGTATGAAGTCAACTGAGCAACCCCTGACCAAAATGTTCATTTTACAATGTCTCGAATGAGGTCGAAAATAGCAACATTGCTGTATCGGAAACTTAACTGCAGTATTCTTTCAAGGAATGTCAACGCGTATTATACCACTAAGCACGAGAAATATCCCATTCAGCATTCCTTAGGTCTAATAGTAACATATGGAACCCAATCCTCACATTATCTGAGAGAGAAATATGCACACAGGATTGTAAAAATTTCGTCCAGGGAGGTTTCTTTGATAGAAACACGAATTAAGCTTCAGAACTTTTTAAAATCTGCTTACAGCAACAACTCTCTAGCGCTGCTCCACTGTCGGTAATTTTGGCCAGTTTCTCTTGTTTAAGTGGTTGTAAAAATGGACATTTTGGTGAGATGCATCAAAAGTAGTTGTTCGATCGGTTTTATACTGACGATACCTAGGTCGCCACTAGCATTGTTCTTAGACCGACATTGAGACATATACACCAACTTGTTCAAAAGTTACCACTAATTAAATTTAATAAATTTTTCGTGTGCCATGAAGATAACCAGAAAACAATAGAACGGAGATAAAAATGGAGGAGAGTTTCGGAATCAGCGCACAAAACTCTTATAAAATCACACTAACATTTATATGAGGTAAGACATATTTTGCGACCTTCTCTTGTAAGGCAAAAAGGGAAATAATCAGAACTAATGTATAGGGCTAATCTTGCGTTAAACGAAAGCGAATTAGTCTACATGCAGTTTTCCGCAGAACACTAATAATATTGAGTAATAACCTGATTAATGTAAATTTGCTAAGTATGATTTGACATACCTTTATCCAAATTAAAATAGATAAATAAACATAAATACATAAACGTGAATGCTTGTATTGTAAGTTATACTAATATTACTTTCAAGTAATCGAATTTCTGTAAAATCTTTGTCCTGTATTCAGTATGTGTTTAGAGAGATCTGAAAGCGGATAACTGTTTGGAATCAAGAACATGCTCTTACAGGGTTGTGGTGGACAAACACCGTGTGCGTGAGTTTTCTCAAGTTTCCTCCCACTTTCTTCATTCCACCAATTCATCTCATCATCATCCATACGGCTTGAGCCAAAGTTGCCTAAAGGCCTTAAAAATTAAATTAAAAATTCAATGCTCTTACAGGCTTACTTGAAAAAAGTAATTTAAGTTTCAACTGAAAGTAAGAATTGAAGTCATTGAAGTTTACTTTAGAAAATTTTATCTTTCAAACTGTACAGATTTTGTGTAAATAAAAACATTTTTTTTTTTCAGTAACGGATTATAAATAACATTTACGTATGTTTTGTTTACAGGCTTGTAGAATAGAATTCCACCGACGATTGAAGGTTTATCATGCATGGAAAGCAAAGAATAAACGACGAACAACCATGGAGGAGAATCAGAGAGCACCAAAATCTGTTATGGATGCAGGTATGCACTTTCTTATCAAAGCAATTCAACTGTTCATACTATAAATATTCTATAATATAATTAACGATAAGGTTAGATTCTAAGTCTTTGTAACTGTAAACATATATGAGCGATGCAACTCAGTAGCTAACTTCTGTTCCAATACGGTTAATCCCTTTAACGAACACATATTCTTTTTTAAATGTTACCCTGAACAAGTATCTTCTCTAAGCGGCCACAAGTGCTTAAGTTACTTTCGTGTAAACACTGTAATAAAAATACGAAGAAGTTACTGGTGTGTTAAATATACTGGGCTGCGTGAACTTCAAAATTTTTAATAGTAGCTGTGCAGAAGAGTGCCAGTAGACCAGTAAATGAGTTCTAATTAAAACAAACTACTTCGATTCTAAAGTTATTTCTGATTGTGTATATGGCGGGGTAATAATTGAGAGTTTAAATTCAGTGAGGAGAAAAGGTATCTCATGTGATGAACTCTTAGCAGGAAGTTATTTAAATTAATAAAACTAAAAATAATAGTTTTCTCTCTTTGTGTACAAATTGTTAAGAGAGTTCTGATAACTGGTAACTCTGCTGTTTTCTAACGTTCTGCTCCCGAAGAATGAACTTATTGCAACTCTCTTCTTTTTATCCAACGAGAAAAAACTTTCAATAATTTAATCAATAATCTAAAAAATCTAATTGATGAAAAAGTATATGCTATAAAAATGTTCTAGTATTAAGAAAAAAAGAAAAAATGCCATCACTTAGAATTTCATTTGATAAAGTTAATTGTGAAGTACTGATTTCCTAGGGTCCATTTCTGATGCTTGAAACGTCGTGGGAGTCTCTGAGTTATACTGGGCTTTGTAATATGGAACTTACCTGCAGTTGCTCTGTATACTAGCCAGAGTTAGTGGTCTTTGTCACGAAATATTGTGATAGAAACTATCACGTTTGCAGTTTTTTGAAACTCCTGTCTGATGGTGACGGTTGTCCTGTATTTTCTGTATTTCTCATGTTGAATACGCAGGAGTCCCAAGTGATCATGGCCACCGTTTTCTGATAGTGCTCTTCCGCGCGCTTTTTCTGCTAAAAATAGTCACAATAGTCGATTTGAGTTGATTGAACTTTGGACAGAATATTCATAGATATTCCGTTTAGATCTCTTAAGTGCTTACAATATACGAATATATTTAGGATCAAATATGGGTAGTGTATGCTTCTAAGGATATTGAAATTACATTCTAGGTAGAAAGTTCCGGAATATCTGTAGAAT
>JAGDQP010016351.1:0-15794 GCA_022664845.1 Lepisma saccharinum
TATATTTCTACATATCTCAATACCAACTTATATTCAATGATTCTTTTTAACCTCTCAATCTTCTTTCTCATTTCTTTTTTCATTAACAAAATTAATTTCTTTGCGCCTGTAGGTATCTCGTTGAACCCAACCCCACTATTATTTTTTTTTTTCATCCAAGAAAAAGGCAAATGCCCTGTGGCATTCCGGAGTACAAATGTGTGTTCCTAGCCAGGGAAAGGGGCGAGAAGCAAGGGTTGTGAGTAACAAAAAATGTATAATTATTTTCTGATTAAATCAATACAATCCAGGAGCAAGGCAACAGCGAAAGTCTCATTCAAAAATACGTGTCTCAACTTGTTTTCTAGTTTCATTAAAGGGGGAGTGTCTCAAATAGCGATCTGTCAATCCACGGAGTACGTTTGTCCGGTAACAGCCAGAGTCTCATGTAATAACCAAGTGTTTAATAATTAAAATATGCAAATGTGGAGTGCAGGGGTTCCTTGATACTACTGAAGGTGAATTCTATTCTCTCCATACCTTTCCTGACACCTGGTGTCAGTTCAATCGAACTATAAACGAATCATGCTAGATTTATTAATTTATTATTATGTAGTTTCTTAATAAAGTACAATGTGCTTGATGGAAACATTTTTGCCAAGTTTGTTTGGTAGAGACAGTTAACAAACACTCAAAGAAAAGGAGTCCTACTTTTACAGGTAGGCAATTATATCTTGTACTTTTGTGTGAAATGTGTGTCAGTGTTTGGACGGGAAGTACAGTAAAATACGGTCACACAAAATCTCGACTAAAAATAATCACACATATTCTTTCTCTCATAATGTGAGTGTGAGAGTGTGTGACGCACTTGTGGCACACAGCCAGAGAAAACAGTGGATGATGAATATATATATATATATATTCCTCCTTAGATAATTAGTTCATATGTTTGGTCGTTAGGATGTTCTCTGGTTTATTTTTTTTATTTAAATTTCTTTTGCGATTTCTTGTATTCGTTATCGCTGCATAAGGTTATCAGTCACAAGGAAAGCAATTGACACCGAAAAAGCCGCTTCAATTTCTCACTTAATAAAAAAAGTACTTATGCAAAGCTTTTTATTCTGAGAATTCTTGTTCATAGAACATTACGTCATAATATATCATCTGCACCTACTTTATTCGCAACTGAATTTATAAAGGTAACAGAAGGAGTTCTTTCGGAATGGACTATTCAAATTTCTGACGACAAATTTGTTCTGGTGTCATAGTAATATTTATTGTCCAACAAATGAGATAGTACTACAGGCAAAGATTCTGCTAGAATTTTTAGTTTAGGGGGTGTAAAGCCAAATGTACTGGGTGTACGTAGAGTTTGGTAGAGTTTCTTTCGATTTATAACAGTAAAAAATAATTTGGGGTCATGTGCTAGTCGATTTGTAGGGGAGACACCCCCATAGGAGGACTGGCAGAATCCCTAATCACAGGTAAAAGAGTTTAGTTAGAAGAAATCTGACGAACAGTTTATTTTATTTTGCTCTTAACTTACTCAAACAGTGAATTCAATTGAAGACAGTGTCCATAACCGGTCAAGTTCATTTTTTTTCTTTTAACTGACAGCGTATGAGACAGTGCAATTACAGTATGTTGCACCTTTTGGTGAAAGAATGGCCAATCTTAAATAGCCTCTCTTTAGTTCAACTTGATTGTTTAACGGATTCGCGTAAAAGAACAGCCAACAGAAAGTTTGTTTTTTTTTCGTAAAATTCGCATGTTTGTACTTGACCAGTTTCTGTACCGAGCCCTTCAATTGATATACTTATGCAATACAAACTTCAAAACAGTATCATAGAACATTTATTACCTTAAAAGTAATCTCCAAAATGTATTTATAAAGTGATAAGAAGTTCAATACCATTCTTGAAAAAGTTTCTGGACTACCGACGAAACCGCATAGCACTTTTTGGCGTCCGACCTAGTTTCATTTGACCACCCCTCATAGAACAGAAGAATGTAATTTACATATGGTTATGTCAGCGTATTCGTGGAATGTAGAGTATTATTATGAGTATGCCTCATGTTAGTTGGATAAAGACACATTACATAGTTCGTATAATAGCATTCAGTTCTCTTTAAATAAATTTTGGTTCGTCGTCAAATAATTTCATGGCTCTGATGAATTTTTGAGACCTCGTCTACCATCTTAGTATTAGCATAGTTTGTTTGGATAAACACTTCGCGGTCGTCAAGGTAACGATACAAAGAGACAATTGCTTTACTAATCCAATTGGCTCGATACAGTACATAAAAACGCCTATGATATCTGTAGTATCAAAAAATCATTGTAATACAATTCCTTAGAACAGGAAGTAAAGAATCTATTCAGTGTTGCTTTCACATCGTCAACGGTTCGGACTGTTGTCCTTGAAGGTGATTGTCCGGTGTATAATATAGGTGATAAGTCTGATGGTGCGATATCTGGGGCATACAGTCGGTGCACCAAAGTTTTCTATGTCGCTCAGTTAGAAGAGCGTTATCTTCACTTTCGGTAGGTTCTGAAACACAATACCAGCGAGTAGCTATCCTGGCTGAGGTTTTGTCTCAGTCACACCAGGCAAATGATTGAATGATACCTTCAAACTAAGCGCTGTCCGACTTAACTTAGATAAGTGTATTGGTTACTACTTGGATTGTAATTTGCTCAGCCGACACCGCTTACGTCATTATGTGTCGAGCTATGACGTCATTGTGACTATGCAGCCTTAACCTTGAGCATGCTCCGAAACTGCGCATGCCTCGGAATTTCTTCAAATGTTTTTTTCTTTTGTTATTCTTTTGATGTCAGGAATCATCTCCCGTAGTTTGCACCATTATTTCAAGGACATAGAATCCGGGAATAATAATTCTTTAAACTACTTTGCGTTCCGTAATACAGAATGGGGCAAATGTCAACGATACGCAAAGACATTCACTCTTTTTAATTATTTTATTTTTTTATGTGCAGTAATATATCACGTGATGATACAATATATAAGATTTAGACTTGCTTCTTTTTTTTTTTTAATAAGAGATTATCATAGTTCATCTTCCTTTCTCTCTATCGTCTTATATCTTCCTTGTAACAAAAAAAAAGCTTCAGTGTAACAAAAAAAAAAAGCCCTGCTTGAAATAAAAGAAAAAAGTTTTCTATTTTAGTAATTGTTATTGAAAAGTAATTCTGAATTGACAGCGGCACTTTTAAGTGAAGGTTATCGGTCTTGTGACTTATTTTTATATACTTTTACATGGAAAGGATGTGCGGGGCAGGAGCAGGGGGGAACAAACTATAATTTATTGGGAAAAATTATCATTTAAACTTATTATTGTAGAACAGTTGAAGCTTGTAATGATAATTAACAAAATAGTTTCTGTAAGAAATGTCGTCTTGAACTTTATAAGTGTTCTGTTGCATGCGATAGGTCCTTCAGGCCAAGGTTAACCATCTCCAATTTTGGGGGTTTATTTTTCTATATTAGCTGACGATTTTTCTTCGTTAATACGGTCATCAAGTTCCTTTCTTCGTCTTCCTCTTTTTCCTTCAACCATGTCTTCCATTGAAACCCTTCAGTGTACAATCTCTTTCTGATCAATGTCCTAACCAGTTAGTTTCCCTTTTTCCTGTTCATCTATCATATACGTAGTCTCTTCAGTACTTTGTCATTGCCATAACTCCGTTTCAAGCTGATTTTCCGCATTCTTCTTCATGTTTGCATTTCGAAGGCTATTAATTGTTTCATCACGCTTGTGAGGTTTCATATTTTTGTTTCATATAACACAATCTTTTATACAAAATATTTAATATTATTTTCATCTTAACTCCCTGTACTTGTCGATCGCTATATTCTTCTTAGCGAAAGTTTTTTTTTTTCTATTCCCACTTGCATTTCGTAGAATCGGTTAATAATCACTTTGGTTCAACATACTTACTGGTAACATCATGAAATATGTGTTGAGTTTTAGTTTCATACCTTTTGAACTTCATAATATTTTCTATGGGCCACTTTCTATAATTCTACAAAACACACACACACCATAAGTCTAACTCCATATGTATATCGCCACATTTAACTTTTATTTTATTCCAGTTGACACTCTTCGTAGTTTTAATGTCCACTCCACCCTTTCCTCCTTTTACAACCAACATATCCAATTCTGCTGAATCACGTTCAAGAATTGCCAAGATAACCATTTCGTTGTTGGCAAAGTTAGCATTTGACAACGTAACTCAAAGTTAAACTTCATTTATCTGGAGATAAATATATAGATAGGCCTATATTACAGTGTCCACTCGTGTGCTTCTTATAGATTTTTCAATGAACCTTGTTATTCAGTTTTTTCTTTACTTTTGTCAGTAACAAAACATTTTCTTTTTGTTTATACCGTGTTTCTTCTTCTTCTTTTTTGTAGGAGCTGGTTCGAAACGGCTTCCTTCTTCCTTTCTCCCCTTCCTGTTCCAAGTTGTCGCACAGGTTTATTACAGAGTATACTTTGTTCCGGATTCGTTTCATCGACTAATTTGTAGTACTTTCATTACGACCTTCCCGCTTCATACTACTACTACTTATAATAATAATAATAATAATAATAATAATAATGTGGAGTGAAGGAGAGGACTTGACCAATCAAACTTAAGGGCAATGTAAAGCCAAGATGTACGACAAGAGATGGCAGCACTATCTCCGTATACCAGGTGTATGCATAAGTTTTTGCCGGTTTTTGTGGTAAAGAAAACACGTAATTTTCAAGGGAAATTAATTTTGTTTTATTCAAAATATTGGCCATCGGCTTCTACACATTTCTCCCATCTTTCAGGTAATTGATGCATACCATGCCAGAAAAACTGCTTGTCTTTTGCGGCAAACCATTCGCCGTACCATATTCCAACGTCTTCGAAATTGCTGAAGTACTGCTCTGCGAGCGCGTGCTCCATTGATGCGAAGAGGTGATAGTCAGATGGCGCCAGGTCTGGAGAGTACGGCGGGTGCGGAAGGATGTCCCATCCAAGCGATTTCAAGGTGTCTTTCACTGGTTTTGCTGTGTGAGACGGCGCATTGTCGTGTTACACAATCACTTTGCCATGTCTTCGGGCCCATTCCGGTCGTCTTTCGATCAATGCGTGATTTAAATTAATCATTTGTTGGCGCTAGCGTTGTGCATTAACGGTTTCGCCGGACTTCAAGAGTTCATAATACACAATACCGCTCTGGTCCCACCAGACACAAAGCATGGTCTTCTTGCCGAAGCGATTTGGCCTTGGTGTTGAAGAACCGCTTCGCCAGGTGAAAGCCACGATTTTTTCCGCTTCGGGTTTTCAAAATAAATCCATTTTTCGTCACCCGTCACAATTCGATACAAAAAGGATTTTCTTTCGTGGCGTTGAAGCAGCATTTCACAAGTGACTTTGCGATTTTCCATTTGACGTTTATTCAAATCGTGTGGGACCCATTTACCCAGTTTATTGATCTTCCCCATTGCTCGTAAACGTCTGCTGATTGTTTCTTGTGACACATTTAATGCTCTTGCCAATTGCTGTTGAGTTTGAGTTGGGTCATCCTCCAATAACACCTCCAATTGCTCGTTTTCGCACTTTTGTGGTCTACCAGAGCGCGCACTGTCTTTCACATTGAAATCACCACTTTTAAATTGTCGAAACCATGTCTCACATGTTCTAATCGATGGAGCGTGTTCACCATATGTTTCTACCAGCACACGATGACTTTCAATAGCCTTTTTCTTTTGATTAAATCCTGACAGGTTTCTCCACTTGATTTTCCTCAGTTACATCACCAAATGCGGTGCTGATACCCACAAACGAGGCTACCTTTCAACATCCTCTCCCTCTATCCTATCCCCGCCTGAACCTGAGTTGCCTGAAGGCCATAAATTAATTTAACTTGTTCCTGCTTGCCTATATAGGCAGCTATTTTATCACTGTAAACCAGTGACGGTTATAAATATAAAACGTGGCCTTGGTGTGAACCAAATTCCAACCTTCCGGCCAACAATCCGACACTCTATTAACTATACTAAGCCGGGAGCTGCAATGCAACGCTTTGACACGGTACTTTATCCCTTATAACGCAGTTAAGCAGAACGCTAAGAGATATGGACTGCGGAAAGGTGATGAGACTTCCGTGATTCTATTCGATCGCCATTGGCTGACATTTCTGGGCGCTACTGGCACAACCTATTGGAGATCCCTTGAGACTTCTATTCTCTGAAATCTGAAGGCTTCAATGCGTTATGTCGGCATTATTCGGACTGCTGTGGCTGTGGGTGACAACCGCTGTTCTAAACTAGTGAAATGTAGAAAATGGTTCATAATTGAAGCACAATTTCCATTAAGGTGAATTCTGTTCCAAGAACAAAACGCTTTCACTTAGAAAAATTTAAGAACATCAGATGGAGCGACATGTAGTAATCAAGTGTGTCAAATATATGGCGGTATTTTGATTTTAATGTGTTTAAATTCTGCAACGAAAAATAGCGGACTAACTTTGAAGAACTCTGTTTAAAGAAAATGATTCTTAAATCTATGGCCACAAGTTCATTATAAAAACACCTTCAGGCACTGTAAGAAGGAATATAAATAATTAGAACAAAGAATTTCAGGCAACGGTGGGATTAAGATTAATAGAATCGCTTCTCTTATCGCAAGACGTCTTTCTATATTAATTTGAAAATTATGTGTGCTTGAAACTACCGAACATAAAACGAGTTTGGAATTGTCTCCTTAACCCTCAATTGGTATAATTTTAAATTCGTACGTAACTGGTATTATGGGGTTTACTATCCACCTGGTATATTTTAAGTTACACAAAAAACTTTATTAGGAGAGATACAGTTTTATTACCAAAATCAAACGCATGCATGAATATGCAACACATAAATTGCGTTTCTGACATGAAAAATTGAAGAAAAAACAAGTATAGAGTATGGAGGATGAAAAAATGCTTTCTTTCGGCTCTATAGGCTACCGAAAGCGTGGTAAAATGAACTGCAGCGCTTGATATTTCCAATACCAGAAGAACTGAGGTGGTATGACACAACTTGCATTTGTGGATAAAACAGGTCTCAAGTCTTTGAGGATACCATGCCGCCTCGGTTCTATACTGTTAATGGCATTGGAAATATCAAGTTCTACAATTCATTTCCCCACGCTTTCGGCAGCCTATAGGGCCTAAACGAAACATTTGTGCACCCTCGTTGGTCTATGTTTTTTTTTCTTCTTATTTTCATGCCAGGAATCTCGTCAGATGATTTTGTCGGTGTTGTTTTGCAACACCCTATATTGTATATATCGTTAATAACACAATACACACAGTTCCTTTTTTTTTCGCTACACGTACATGCGATAGAGGAAAACCAGTCAAGGCAAAACTTGAGATAGGTTTATGGCGGGATTGACACGATAAGATGCCGCTATAAGATTGACGCGATAAGACGCCGCTGTGAGATACACATGATAAGACGGTGCTATGGGGTTCACACAATAAGACGTCACTGTGGGATTGACATGTGGGATTCAAACGATGAAATACCGCTGCGGAATTCACATGATAAGACACACTGTTTTAGGATTGACACGATAAGACGCCGCTGTGAGATTCACATGATAAGACGGTTTGACACGATAAGACACCGTTACAGAACTCACACGATAGAACACACCGTTTTAGGATTGACACGATGAGACGCCGCTGTGAGATTCACGCAATAAGCGCCACTGTTGGATTGACACGATAAGACAACGCTGCGGGATTCAAACGATAAGACACCGCTGCGGAACTCACATGATAGGACACACCGTTTTAAGATTGACACGATAAGACACCGCTGTGAGATTCACACGATAAGACACCGCTGTGAGATTCACACGATAAGACACCACTGTTGGATTGACATGATAAGACAACGCTGCGGGATTCAAACGATAAGACACAGGTTTTAGGATTGACACGGACACGAACTCTCAACGGATTGACACAAACTCTTACAGGTTTAACACGAACTCTTAACGTGATTTAATGAACAAGCTATGATGTATCTTAAGATCTATGAATCTTCTATGATATTTTATCTATGAGATCTCACGTTACAGAAAAACTATGATGATATGAAGAAGTAAACAATCTTAGCTCAGAAACTTGTTTTCGTTAACACTGTAAATTTTTCTCCGAAAATTTCTCATTGTTGCTTGTTTAACGACATAGTTTCCGCGGTTAAGCAAAGACCTCCACTAAGATCTTTCCGCTCAGTTTTCTTTTGATGTTTTATTTGTTGCCATACTCCTGATGTACTAAAATACCATTTACATTCCGCGCTTGTGTTATAACCTTTTTCCTTACCTTCTTTGTGCAATGTCAAAACAAGAACACCGTATAACGTTCATTTATTTTCAACTTAAGCTTTTTTTTTTTTTTTTTTTACATTACATCAAAAACCCATTTACAACCCTTGTGCTTATTATTGTTTCTTTGTTTATTGTACTAACAACTTGTACAAATAAATGAACCATGACGACATTGGTTAATTCGAAGTAGAGGTAATACAGTGAAAGACAAAGATATAATTCATTAGTTCTAGGGTTCTGTTACGGATTACGGTATACAATTACCTTGTGTCTGTCTTTATGTATATCAGTACCCAGAAAAGAATTTAATGAGCAAAACTAAATCGGCAACATGGTGATGGTTGACCATAAAACCTGTCAGTTCACTTGTTATACAATTTTTCTTTCTCTTCTTGAGTATGTATGAACAAGTATGAACAGGATACTAATTACGGCTAAATGGTTTGTGTGACACTTTAGTTAGTTACACTTATATCCCCCGCTATGTTTCTCTGTCTTCGTTTTTTTCTTAAAAGACTTCAAAGGCGTGAAAGACAAACTATTTCCTTCTTCTTCATGTTGTTAAACAACACGTCAATGTTCTTTCTTTTACATTTCACCTTTTTTCAGTGTGGTGAAAGTGGATTTGTAACTTTCCTGCTCAACGTACGTGCTACAGAATAGCAAGGTAATGTACACCTACATGTGATGATGATGATGATGATGGATATTGTGCCCGAAGGTAGGTCCTGATACGAAGGTACCTGAGGAAGGTGAACCAATGCTGGTTTGACATTGCCTTCCAATGGATGAAGGTGACGTCCTAAGGAAGGAACCTACAATTTAACGTGATATCAGAACCACTTGTGTCCCTACGGGGAATTGAACCTGGCACCCCTTGATTACAAGACACCAAGCATTACCACTCACCCACAGGGGACACTAAACCTATATGTAAACTATTCCTTCGCGAATTCGTTGACGAAAAATTCTTTTCCAGAATTACCACATGACGCATAGTCCTCGAGTGGTTAATTGGAAACGAGTTACATAAAATGGGAAAACTGTAACTTATATATCATCGGCGAGAAGATCTCCAAACCAACTAGTCGTGGCTGAGTGGTAGAGCGTTGGTTTAACCTTCAGGCTTCAAGAGGACGTGGGTTCAATTCCAGCGGTCGACCATCCTCACTGAGGTTTTTCCAGGGTTCTCCTTAAGTCATACCAGGCAAATACCGGGATGGTACCTTCAATTTAGGCCCTGCCAGATACCTTTCCGCATCCTATCACCTACCTTATTCCTGTCTGAGCCTTTGAAGCCTAAAGGCCATACAAATATTTCAAGCGGCCGAACAGTTCATGAGAATGTAGGGCAGTGGTTCTGAACAGATATATTTCGGGACGGGCGTAAGCCATAGTGCTATTACCGCCCATAAAATTCATTTTATCTTATCTTATCTGAACAGATATACTGCACGGACTGACCAGAGGTGTCGCAAATTGAAAATGATTCGTTGATAATCTACTGATCCGCCACATTTACTGTTCTAGTGGTTAGCGTTGCTGCTTGCGGATTGAGGGGATCCGGGTTCGATTCCCGGCGCTGCCAAGGATTTTTTATCCAAGGTTGGGTCTGGAACGGTGCCAACCCAACATCGTGATGCAATTGGGGAGCTGCTATGAATAAAAGATAGTGGCGATCAAAGTGATAACTCAGGCTCTCCTCTCCCAACCCGTCTGGTCAGCGTGGGAGCAGTAGACCAATCTCCTCCCTCCGGGGTGTGAATTACTGTAATTAAACTATCAGCACTTGCTCGAGAATTTTCCTAGCGTGGCGTGGATTCGAACCCTACAAACAACCCATCTTGATTTTCCTAAAGTTTCACCCAGAGAAAGCCGAGATGGTATCTCAACTGAGGTCCTGGCCACTACTTTCCCTATCCCTGGCCTCGTAAATGTGATCGCCGAGAGACATCATCCCTCACATGTCGCGCTAAGGTCAAGGCCATCTGTTCAACCCATGAAAGAAGTTTTACAAAATAATATAGGGTAATTGCTTGCAGGGACGGAGACCCTACAGGAGGATTACCGGGCATTAACATTTCTCAGATAAACTAATTCAAAATTTCAAGTAGGCTATTTGATAAACATTCAAAGGTCGCTTTCCAAAATGTCATTGCTTCTTATGGTTTGTCCAGTTGAAACATATATATAATAATAAGCCCATAGGAATAACTGATGCCTCTTCAGGAAGACGTCGTATATGGAAAGCCAAAACCAAAAACGGGGAAGTATAAGCATGATTGAAAGGACCTGTCACTATTGACAGAGTACTTGATGACTAATAAGGACCACCAGGATCTTCTACATAAACACAATTTTGCATTTTGTAGTTTCGCTGCCTTCTCTGGGTTTTGTTTCTTTTCTTTTTTTTTTTTTGTCTACATTTCTTGGCTAAATGACTTGATGAATGACAACCGTCACGTGATCTTCTTCTTCAAGTGTCCTGGGACAAGGTCGTTGTCGTGAATGATGTGTGTTACTAAGACTTTTAAACTCCAAGAAACTTCCTGGTTGAATGACTATGAAACGATTCGTTGAGAGAGGAAAATATTTCGATGTGAAGGGATTTTTTTTATATAAGAAAAAGGACAGCGATTTAATGTTTGGCTGCGACGCTTTGGTGAGAGTGCGAAATATGATATCATTCGCGGTATGATGGCTTCCACTACATCAAAAAATGTTTACAATACGAAAGTCATTAATTTGGTTGCCTATGCCTTTGTAGGAAACTACTGGGTTCCAGATACTTACAAATTTCTGGTTCTTTCATACAGTATCCTTCAGCATTACACCCAAGTTGTTTTCGTTATTTCGTATTTCACAGCGTTTCCATTTTTGGTGGGTTTGATTAAATCTTATAGACGTGAGGGAGGGATTATGTCTCTCGGCGAAGCACTTACGGGAGAAGGAATGGAGATAGGCCAGGACCTTATTCTAATTACCATACCGCCATTTGCCTAATGAGAGCGTTAGAAATGAGTAAAGGTTTTCAGTTATGATAACCGGTAACGGGATTCGAGCATGCGCCCTTTCCCAATAATGATAAGAAATGTATGACTTTAAAGCGACTATTTGAGTACGGCTATATTTGTTTTAACGATTATTTTTTATTTTTCTACTTTTAGATTATTTTTAGGTAATTTTTCTACTTTTTGGTCATTTTTAGGTATTTTTCTACTTTGGGGTCATTTTTAGGTAATTTTTCTACTTTGGGATCATTTTTAGGTAATTTTTCTACTTTTAGGCCATTTTTAGGTAATTTTTCTACTTTTGGGTCATTTTTAGGCATTTTTCTACTTTTGGGTCATTTTTAGGTAATTTTTCTACTTTTGGGCCATTTTTAGGTACTTTTTCTACTTTTGGGTCATTTTTAGGTAATTTTTCTACTTTTGGGTCATTTTTAGGCATTTTTCTACTTTTGGGTCATTTTTAGGTAATTTTTCTACTTTTGGGTCATTTTTAGGTAATTTTTCTACTTTTGGGTCATTTTTAGGTATTTTTTCTACTTTTGGGTAATTATTAGGTATTTTTCTACTTTTGGGTCATTTTTAGGTAATTTTTCTACTTTTGGGTCATTTTTAGGTAATTTTCTACTTTGGATCATTTTAAGATAATTTGCCTACTTTTTAGGCCATTTCTCTATCTTTAATCACGATCTTTATTTTAAAATTATTTTGGGGTCATTTTTTACTTTTTAGTAATGTTTTTACTTCATTTCAGGTCATTTTTGTGCCATTTTTACGTCATTTTTTGGTTATGTTCCTACGTTTTAGGACATTTTGGTACTGTTTCTACTTTTAGGTCATTTTCCTACTTTTTAGCTCCTTTTGGGTCATTTTTAGCTTTTTTTTCTATTTAGGTTATTCAGGTAAGTTTTTATATTTTTACGTCAATTTTAGGCATTTTGTTGTAAATTTTTGCTCATTTTTAGCTAATGTTAAACCTTACTCCTAGCTTTCAACATTTTCCCCCTTTATGTAATGGTTTACATTGCATTTTGTACAGCGACTGCATTACCAATAGTTAACGATAGTAGATATATAGTTGTTAACGTATTGTGAAAATGATTTTCTTTTTAACTCGCGAAATACTCAGGAAATTTGCACATTTTACTTCCATTCACGAATTCTGAGCACTATTCAAGAAATTATAGTGTTTTTACATTCTTTTATTTAGTTCCCAATGGTTCGTGGTGTCCTCAAATCTTGCAACGTTAACTTATTTCATTTCCCGACATCATACAATTATTAAATTTTGCACAGAAAAATTAATTGTTTAAGAAAAGTTTTTATTATTATTATTATTTGCCTTTAATTATTCATTCAGGATAACAATGCTTAAACAACAATTTCTCATCGCGTAGTACAGAGAATATTAGAATATATGCTCCATCGGTGGCAACAAATTTATGAATATGGTTTGCCATCTAGCGGGAAAAAATAAATTACATTATCACAAGGCCACTCATTGCGTGCGTTTGGCGGTATTCGCGGTGAAGGGAAACAAGTCGAACACGTGAAATATCATGGCACCGAAAAATCTCGTTATTACAAAGAGCAAAGCAAAATTTCAAATGCATATTGTGAGTTTTTTTTTTTTTCAGCGTTTGTTTTCTTGTGTGATAACCAAAACTCGAATAAATCTGACCATGATAAATTTGGAGTTTCTTTCATAATTTTCCTATGAAAATTCAGCTGAATTATTAAGAAATAAGTTCCTTTGTAGTTTAACTTAAAAATGTTGATATATTTGTTTTTTGCAAACGTGGAAGCAGTATGTAAAAATCGGGAATAAATAAATAAAAAGGTCTAAAAGTAGAAGAATTAGTAGATGCTTGTTATTGCAAAAGAAAGCAGCATTCATTAGTGCAAGGTTTAATGTCTAAAGTTTTAAAACTTCATTGGAAACAATTATTAATTTCTAGTCACTCAAGAAATTTGCCCTTGTACTCACATTTTTTTTTTTTTTTATACTTTCATTCGCAAAATTTAAACACTTTTGTTCACGAACTACTACTATCCGTATAAATAGTTGCCGAATTAAAGTTGAAAAGCAGAAAAAAGTCAAGACCAAAGATGGAAACATAAATATAGCAGTTCAGAATGAAATCATAGAGGAACATAAAGAAGTTTAAGTACTTGCGATCATATGTAACAAACAGAAAAGAGGGCAAGGAAGAAATGATAAATGTTGGTTAGTATTGGGCAACGTGTGTTTCTGTTCAGTTGTGAGACTTCTAATCTCGCGATTAATATGAAGAAGTTGAAGTTGAAAATATACAGAAGGCTTATTCTGCCGGTAATACTTTATGGTTGCGAAAGTTGAAGTAGGACTCTGTACCTTACACACTTGCAGCAAGTGTTTCGTGTGCAGAACATTCTTCGAACTTCGTATAAGATTATTGTGTAGACTATAGGCTAGTTCTGAGTTCTATAGCCGCGAAGGAGTCATAGCGTGATCATGAGTGGGAAGACATTTCTAATAGTCAATGCGAGGTCGGTAGTGAAAGCGCGAGTTCTCGCTGATTGCTTGTGCACTTCACCCCGCGCGCTAGCCAAGACCCCTCTCAGAGGTCTACAGAACTCGGAATTGCACAATACTAGTTTCTTTTACACAATAATCAAATCTTGATAATCCGGATATATCAACTAATTTGTATAATCTTATTTCAATAAAATTCGTCAGCGTGATTGATCGAGCGACCGTAGCTCAGTTGGTATAGCATAGTTTTCGTATTCGCGTGGTCCTGGGTTTGATACCAGAAGTCAACCATCTTCTCTGAGGTTTTCCTCAGTCATACCAAGCAAATGCCGTGATAATATCTTCAACTTAGGCCTTTGTGTCTTACACTATCCCGGCCTATGCCATAGATGCCTAAAGGTATAAATAAATTCAATTCAATAGGTGTGATAGGAAAATAACAGTCCATAAACTTTTCGATATTTTGGACTCTGTACAATCATTGAGCTTCTCAATGGCTGTGGAGGGCAAGGTGTCTTTTTGCCTCTTCAAAAATTTTGATACCTTGCTCCACATCTTTCGGGGGCAAAATAGCACTTTGCTTTCTCTACGGCACTTTTTGGAAGGAGAAAAACTACCTTGCTCCTCCAAAGGCGGCGCCATTGGGTTTCGCGTTCCTTGTGACTATGAAAACATCACATAGTTAAAAGAATTTCTATGCATTTTCGCAAGTTAAAAACCTTTTTTTGTACGTCTTTTTTTTTTTTTTTTCATAATTATACATTTGTAAAAGACCACACCATTGCCGAGGAGTTAGCGCGCTCTCTTTCTGCGTTTGTGGTCATGGCTTCGAATCCTTGAACGGAATGATTAGGAGCTCACTTTGCCCAAAATTATAGGTCCCGTCCTTAGAAGCTCCTTAGCTCGTTTAGGACGTTAATATCAATTCAAAGAAAGAAAAATAACTTTTATTTATAAAGTTAGTTTGTACTTTATTTTTAAGGCGTTCATTTCCAAACTGGTGCTTGTCCATGTACCATAAATGTTGGGAAATTGACAAAATCACTTTTTATACACGTCTTATGTTTCAAAGCTAGGGCAAATATGCACCTAAAAATAACTTACAAAGTTGGAGAATTGTATTAGTTTACCAATATTTTACCTCCTTGCAAAAGGATATTGGAAAAGATAAAGAAATATAGGCCTACAACTTTTGTTGTTAATTATGATTTTGAGCCTTAGTTTCCTATGATAATTAAATGATTTTGGAGACGGTTTGGAATCGGAGAAATCTTACTAATGTATTAGAAAATCATAAAATGAACTCAACAATGCCAATATATCATTTTTGAATATTTTTGGACAATGACACGTTTGGAAATAGACACCTCATTTTACGGAATTGTTTGTCTATGTCTTCAAGTTTTCCGTCGGTAACTCTTACACCAAATTCTACAGACATTGAGAGAGAGAAAGATTGAGAGAGAGAGAGAGAGAGAGGGAGGGATTGAGAGAGAGAGGGGCATTGAGAGAGAGAGATATTGAGAAAGAGATAGATTGAGAGAGAGAGAGAGAGGTAGAGACAAAGACAGAGAGAGATTGAGAGAGGGAGAGATTGAGAGACAGAGACAGAGAGAGAGGGAGGGTGAGAGAGAAAGAAAGATTGAGAGAAAGATAGACAGACAGATAAAGATTGAGAGGGAGACAGATTGAGAGAAAGAGAGATTGAGAGAGAGAAAAGGAATTGAGAAAGAGACAGATTGAGAGAAAGAGAGATTGAGAGAGATACAGATTAAGAGAGAGATTGAGAAAGAGACAGATTGAGATAAAGAGGGGGAGGGATTGAGAGAGAGATTGAGAGAGGGAGATATTGAGAGAAAAAGAGGCAGAGACAGAGACAGAGAGCGAGAGAGAGATTGAGAGA